>BCLG01002589.1:0-69052 GCA_001602295.1 Zoysia matrella | reverse complement strand
GAATGTACAATAATTTACTGTTACATCAGCTTCTTTAAAGTTTTTGTAAACACTATTGTAGACATTCGTATATCGTTCATGTTAGCGGCCTCTCGTTATGGCATCTGTTCTCAACAGAGTGATAAAGGTGAGTGACACACTACAATATAAAGGGTCAACTATATACATCTACTCAAATGATATTATCTACCCCTTTGTTTTCTTAAATTGTTATCATCAGAAAATTTAGTTTAATAGATTTAAAACAAAACTTTTGTCCTGAGACGATAATAATCTAAAAATAGAGGCAGTACTAATGCATTATATACAATGCACAAGCTGAATGCAATCAGCCAATCGGCCATCTGTTTTAAGATATTGTCATTATGATAAAAAAAAATACTCCTTCTGTTTTTAAATTGATGTCACAGTTTACTTATGACATCAACTTTGACTATTTATTTTATTCAATTTTTTTATAAATATTATATATTTTGTTATAATTTAATTTATCATTAGAGTTATTTGAATGACAACTTAAAAAACTTACATATTTGAACAAATTTTTTAATAAAATAAATAGCCAAAATTAATGTTAAAAATCATTGACGACGTTAATTTAAAAACAGAGAGAGTATAATTTAAGAATAAACTAAAGTAATTTTTCGTACAATATTAATAATTCAGAAACGGTGGGAGTGCGTGCTAAGCATAACCGATGGATGATGTGTAGTATCTTATGTTAAGAGAGAGCGAGGAGAGTTAACTTTTTTTGCAGCCGTCAAAATCGATTAGAGGCGTAGGGTTGACCAGGTGGGACTGGGGTAACTAGGGATCGAGTAAAATCAAATGTAAATAAGAGAAGTAACCAATGAATTCGAAATACTTGCAGTTACTACACGGCAGCGGCACGAACTACAGATCAAACATGTACTGCCGCTACTATCGCCTATTGAACTCAATTCAAAGCAGCTACGCGGGAGGGAGTTTTTGACTTCCAGAGAAAACCCCCACATCCAAAAAAAAAAGAACAACAAAACATCATTATAAATTATCCACATCTCTTCCTAGCTCCGGGCCACTCCGATCCGATCAATCTCCTAGCAGCTCCAAAATTCATAAACACCGCACCAACATGGAGGAGCAGTCGCAGCAGCAGCAAACCTTCACCTTCGCAAGTTCAGTCTCATCGTCAGAAACATACCAGGATGCATCCGCCTTCGACTACCAATCTTGGATCGAGCAATCCAAGATCAGCAATTGCTTGGGTGACAAGCTGTACCTTGGAGAGACCATCAACAACAACCACCTGCTACGAGATATGCCAGAGGAAGCCTATGAACTGTCGCTACGAGACCTCAGCGAGCTTTCACTGTCTAGGTTCGCAGCTGAAGAAGCGGCGAATAGCTCAGTGAGGCCGAACAGCAACAAGAAGCCTCGGCGGAAGCCGCGGAACAAGATTCCCTCTATGGAGCGCGTAGGCCTAGGCCTCATCATCAAGCTGTTCATGCCAAGAGCTGCTGCGACTGGGAGGACGAAAAGCTTCTCCGGTTCAGCTGCGACCATGTCCGTCAATGGTGGTTCCATGCAAAATGCAGTTTCTGAAACAAAAAATGAACCAAACAAAGCACAGTCCAATAGCCTGCCAATCAAGAGATACCAAGACTGCACCAACAGGTATTTCCAAATAAATTTAATATGCAGATGCATGTATCTCTAGATGATAAAAACCACCTGGCCATTCTACCAAATAGCACGTACATAACAGCAGAGAAAGGAAATGAATGGCGACAAAGAAAATATTGAAAAAGGCAGCATACTGCACATATCACCCGTCTGTGAAAGTGTCCAACCACTTTAGGTCTTATGCACGCAGCTTTTCTCTACATTTCTCAACATGAAAAGGGAAAAAAAAAGACAAGCGATGTAAAAAGGAAAACAAGATATTTTATTACTGTAGCTCTTTTTCATTTCTACTGACCATGGACAAATTTACAGGAAATCAACGGTCTGCTATCCACTCTTCAATTCCAAGAAGTACAAAGTGAAAAGGGGTTGTCACTTCGACCGTACGAAACTGGAGGCTGAAGATTAACGATGAACGAGGGAGGGATGTTTGCACATAACTTTGATGTTTGTAATTAGCAGTAGTATTATTATGTTTATTGCTCAATTTGTTGTTGCTGCAAGATAAGTGGAGATTGGCATATAAATACTCTTGCTTTCTGAATTAATACACTTGGTTTCCACACAGCAATTTAGCCATCTTGCGACTCGTCTTAAAAACAGCTCTAGTATCTGCAATTTTGGACTACACATACAAAATCTGCAAGGAAATATAAAAAAAAGTTAATAAGCTGATACATATAAACTGATCAACGATGGTGAGATTGAGAAGCATGGTTTAGTTATAAAAACAATCAGACTAATACACAACTTAAAATTAGCAAAAAGAAACATAATTGACTCAACTAATAGAGCATTCTGATAAGCACGCTAAGATCATGCAAAGCAATGGTTGACCAGAAAAGGCACAAAATGTTTTTTCTAGGTTAAAGAATTTCTATAAGTGCATTTCCGCTGCTTGGGATCGAAGCTGCAAAATAATAGGGATATCGATGAATATGTTAGTCATAGAATTACAGAAGATGGTTGAAATGGTGCCAGTTTCTCTATGTGACAATAGGGTGACACAAAAGCTAGAAGCAAAATTCTATAGGACATACCTTCCATGTTATATAGAAAGAATGTTGGCCTATTAAAAGACAACATATCAAACAGCTAAGTATAGCAGAGATGCGTATGTTACGACAGATTTGTGTCCACACAAGAAAACATCATGTTCGAAATAATGAAATACAAGAGAGATTAGGGTGGCACCAGTTGAGGAGAAGCTAGTCATTTGAGATGGTTTGTGCATATCCAGTGGGAGCTTCAGGAGACACCTGTTTGTAGTTGCTAATATGTAGGCCTGATAACATGAAGAGAGACAGAGTAGTACCAAATTTGACATAGTATAAGTTCATGCAGAGAGATTTGAAGAATAAAATGTCACTAAGGAGCAACGCTTAGATAAGAGAATGTGTAAGTCTAGCAATTCACATGCCAAAACCTTGACTTTCGGTTTCCCCCTCTTTCCCCCTTTTCTGTTTGGCTTATGTTTTCCTATTTCCCTCTCTTTTTTCTTCCTTCTCATTTTCCTTCTTTTACTCTTGCGCTTTCATCTCTAGCCTACACAGCTTGCTTGGATTAAAAGTATTTGTTATTGTAAAGAATGTCTATAACATGCCAAAGCCAAATGGCAACAGCAACATACAACCTACAACAGTGATCAGCAGGAAACACTGGGAATTACATATGGGTGGTAGCAGGGAGCACCAAAAGCTAAAAACGTGCATATCATGCCTGTGCAGGCAGCATAATGAGCTGTGTTTGATTCCACAAGTTTCACACAAGTGAAGGAGCCACAAAACTAACCATTCAACCTCACACTTAAAGGCAAGAGGACATAAGAAATATTTAATCTGAACCAGTCCAACTTTGGTCCCTCACTTCATCCTACTTAGTTAACGCTGGTAAATCTTCTTCAGCAGATTTACTATTCATCATCACCGTCTTCTTCAGTATCTTGCAACAAAGCTCCTCGTGCGCTTGCCCTTATAAAAAATATCAAATATCAGTATCAAACTGCTACCAGATAAATTTAACTTCCATTCAGTTTAAAGTAGCGAAGGATTGTGCACAACCTCCTAGGCGCAGGGGCTACTCGCTTCATGGATTTAGCAGGAGGAGGTTTGCTCAGTGAAATCACTGCAGGTTTTTGCCGATTTGTTAGCTGACAGATTTAAGTTTTTCTTTTAACTTGAATGCACCAAGGAGAAGCTGTGTCACCTGATGTTTGCTGCTGCACAGGTACCATGACTTGCTGAGCATCAGGAGCGAGAGACGATGCACTTGGAACCTGATTGGTCATCAGCTTTGGCTTTGTTGCCTTTCTTTTGTCAAGGAAAGAAAGCCCTTCAAGTTGCTTCTGCAACACCTCATTCCTTTCCTGTGAAAAAAAGGAAGTACCATGATTACAAACATCACCATAATGCAAACTTGAAAAGGTAAACTATATGGGACGTATGTTCCCATTCTGAAAAATGGCTGCAACTCAACTGCACGAGAGAAACAAAGGACTCATTATTAATGGTATCAGGATACACTGTCATGTTAGGCCAACATATGCTGGAGCAGCCTTTCATTCATAGCGTGAAGAATATCAGGAAACTAATGGAATACTGAAGGTTAAATTGTCAAGCTTCATGATGCTAAAGGCTGTTTGACATCCTGACAGGAAAATAAATAACAATTACCCAACTATTTTGCAATAGCACTGGTAGGGAATAACCTACTCTTTCGGACGATAGGCTTTCCATGAGCTGTTTTATTTGTTCTTGTTCTGCAATAGAAAGACCATTTCCATGTTGCAGTAAGAAATGGAGGTAGTGCAAAAGCAATGAGATGGACTTAAAACAGCACAAGTGACAGCAAAAACCTGTAGCAGCCTGTTCCTGTCTAGTTTTATAAGTCGCATAAAGTGCAAGGGAGAAATCGGCTATGATATCGCTGAGCGCAGAGGGAGCAACTGGATCTAGTGGGATAGTGATGCGAGGTAACCCTTTTGCTTTTGTAGCCATAAGCTTAGCAATATCAGGACCTGCATATCATACATCAGGTTGGAAGCCTAATGGCAATGAAGGTGGTGAAGGATTGAAGAGGATACCGGAGGAAGAGTAGATGAGCTTGACGTGGCCAGACGACATGGATGAATAAAGGTAGTCGAGGAAGTCGGAGCAGGAACCAGCGATGCCAACATCATCTTGCTTCGGATTCGTCATGGAATTCAAAGAAGAAATTGTTAACAGGGGAAGCAACATCAGCCATTAGGGGGAATGAAACGGAACCAATCAAGGGAGATTACGTACGAGGTCTTGGATGTCGGGGAGGGCGAGGGAGCGGTGCCAGGCAATGGAGTGGAGGTCGGTGGCGACAACGCGGAGGAGACCCTGGGCGTGGGCGTGGAAGAGAACCGGGCGGCGCGGGTGCTCCTCATGGTCGTTGTCCGGCTGGGCCTCGCCGAAGACGACGGGCATCTTCACCGCCGCCGCCATCGATCACCCGAGGAGGAGAAACTACGCCTTGGTCACTTGAAGGCGTAAGGTCGCAAACAAGGGAAGAGAAACTGCGCCGTGGCCTTGGCTTGCTCGGCCTCGACTCACCTTTTTTGCATTTGCTCCCTTTTCAAACACAAAATTAAAAAAAAAAAAAAGAAAGGGGAAAGAAAGATGGCCGACGGCGGGGACAAGAAGAGCTCGTTGGCTACGGCGCGACGGCTGCTGGAGGCGGCGGTGCCGCCCACTAGTCCCGATCTCACGGAGGTGGCGGAGGGGTTCTACGACGCTTTCGTGCTCAGGGGCATCCGCATCCAGGACGCCCAACCCGGAAGTCTCCGCTGCCACTTCACCGTCCCCTCCAGGCTCCTCGTCAGCGTCCCACCTCTTCTCTCCTCTCCGTTATTCGATTCCTCCATGGCTGTGTTGAATTAAATTGAATTGGTTCATCTCTGGGCAGCAGAACTCGGGCGGCTTCCTCCACGGAGGCGCGACTGCCTCCCTTGTCGATCTGATTGCCTCCGCCCTCTTCCGCACCGCCGGCCTCCGCACCAGGGGTGAACCCCTCGAGATGAACATCTCCTACTTGGATGCCGCCTTCGCCGATGTAAGCTTCCTCTCCCCTCGTGGAATTGCCCGCCCACCTAGGTTGCCTTAGCAGTTTATTTGTTGTGGACAAATGAAATGCATTTCATCCGCAACTTACACCTGCAAGGTAGTGGAGTACTAGAACAATTTTAGGTTATTTCGATACTGCTGGAAACTGAATATAGCGTCCGAATCTGCACATTCTCACATTGACATCTTTAGATCACATCTGCTTGCTTGATCTCTAAAGATTCACACCATGGATTGCCAAGTCATTATGATATCCTTGCACCTGTCAAATCATTGGGTTTCATCTCTGCTACCTGATGCATCAGAACTGTAAAGCCTAGTATTATTGTCCAAGTAACGGCAACCAAGCAAATTTAGTTTGCTACTATAGTGATATACAGTAGAAAATTGAGTTTGTGCGGATGAATGTCTGCTTGGATTTACGAATTGGTCACTGATGCCATGGAAGACTTTGAACTGATGATGACGGAGCGCTTGTTGGTTTTGCAGGAGGAGATTGATATCGAAGCAAAGGTTCTGCGTGCCGGAAAGGCTGTGGGTGTGGCTATGGTCGAACTGAAGAAGAAATCTGGGAAAATCATTGCTCAAGCTCGCTACTCCAAGTACCTGGGTGCATCTAGCAAGCTCTGAAGCATCCCATCATAGGAGTAGTGAAAACTCACGATTTCGAGTCAGTGGTATCTCGATTCAGCCACGCATTCTCTTCTTCATGCAGTTAGTGTTGATCTTACTGTTGTTTCATATTTGGAATGTCGCATAGTGAATCGTGAGCTTTCGCATAGTGAATCGAGAGCTTCTAAAGTTTGAGAAAAAGAAAGATGCCAAATGCTTCCTGAGAGTTGAAAGTAGAACCAATAATAAATTGATTTGAGTCAAAAGAATGCTTAAAAACGACTTTATATTTTGGAGTCGAGGGACCTCACCAAAAAAGGTTCTAATAGTACCTTCAAAAGCTCCTTATTAACACTATCTAGAAAAAAATGTAAAAAACTTTCTTCAACAACTCTTTTAAACATCTTCTTATTTTCGAAGGCTTTTATCTGATTCTCAATCTCATCAATTTTACTGAATTTAAATTTAAACTATATTTAAAGTAGCTGTTAAAGTAGAGGTCTAAAGTAGATCACAAAATTTTTTTTTTGTTGGCCAAAAAAAATACTTTTTGAAGTGATTTTTTGAGAGAATCGTTAGAGATAAAGAAGAAATACAGAGAGATATATGTGTGCTATACTAATTACACAAAGAAAAAAGGACTGATTCGAAACCAAATCTATTTCTATCTTAATATATTAAAACGTGTGTTCTTTCTCGCAAAAGAGCCGCTCTATGTCAGCAACGAGGGCTTGAACTGTTTCGAGCATACAAAAGTAGAAGTACAGCCGCCAGATTATTCCATCCAATATTTACGTAAATCATGGAACCTAAATCAGTTCCTCCGCCCTCCTCGCGCGTGCTGCTTCTCACTTTCTCGCCGCTTCTCTCAGCGGCCTCCGCCGAGCCCATGGGCGGAGCGACCGGGCAAACCGACGAGCCGCTGAAGGTGGGCCTGGAGCGAGGCTACGGTTACATCGAGCGGCTAGCGGCGACTGGGGTGGTGGCGCGCTGCAGCGTGGAGCAGGGGCAGGCGACGGCGCGCGGACCAGCGGCAAGAAAGCGGCGTGCAGACCAGCGGCGGGCGTTGGTGGCCCGCGCACGCAGCAAGCCAGCAGCGCGCGCAGTCGAGGACCAGCGGACCCTTGCAGCCTCCGGCTTGTCCGTCTGCAGCTTTGAGTCTGTGACTCGATTGGAGTAGGAAGCCGGATCTGAGCTGTAGAGGTAATTTGACTAATTTCAGTAATCGATTTGCGGATTTAGGCATGCTTACAAAGCAAATACGTATATGTTACAGGCCAAATCGGTGGGAAAAATCTGAATGTATGTTTTTCTGGGTGTTGAGAGTTGAGACAAATAGTTAATGATTGAGACATATGTGTTACAAGCGCTTTAGGGACTTTTTACTATGTAGAATCCTACAAACTATTATTTTGATTTCCCTGGAGAATTGAGGTTACGATCTCTTTGCCTCATTGTTACATAATTGTTACATAATATTTAAAAATTTACATAATTTTTAATATAAAAATATATTTTTATAAAAACTTATTTTTTGATGAATCTAAAAAATATATTTTATATATAATAAAACATTATTAGTTATCTATAATTAGTAGTCAAAATAATAAAAGTTTGACTTTGACTAAACCTAAAAATGTTTATATTTTGGAACGGATGGAGTATTCTGCTATTGAGAGTCAGCAGCTTGATATTTCATACAAGCCATTAGTTACTTAAGCCAAAATAATAATGTCAGGTAGCATATTCAGTACATCAGTGTGGATGCTCATTTCAATACCCTTTAGATGAAGTAAATCTTCAATCATGGCATTGCAATAGTGTCAGCTTGTGAGCCTTCACCATTGATCTTGGATCAACTTCCTTTGATCTGCATCACATATACATTCCGCCTCTCTCGTCGGTTTTGGGAAATAAATTTCTATGTTTGAGAAACAAATAATGGTCTCAATGAAGCCATCTCACACGTCGTACTATTATACTATTGAGAAGGGAGAAAAACAGGGGCAGTATATGTTGTTTGCAGCACAAGCAGTCATGTGCGGTAAAGCCATATTTTTTATGTTTAGTTTGTCATTCTTTTAAGCTTCAAATAATTTAGTTCTATTATCCTGTTCATTGATCTGAAATTTGATGTCAATTAACTTACCACTGTTCACTGTTGATTTTATAGTTTCAAGTGTGGTCATTCTTTTAACGGTTATAAGGAGTCTAACTTTCGGGCATCCATAACTGTATTTCCATTCATATTTTAACAGTAGTACATTCTTCTTTGTTAACCTTTGCCATCTTAAAAACTACGAGGATTCTGGTAATTTTATTAAACTTCATGCTTTTATCATTTATCTACTAAATTGTAATGGATTTAACAGGGGCATCAAACATCTAAGGAAAAAAAAAATCACAAGTGGCGCGACAATGTCTGCGCGTTATTTCTAGTTTCGTCTTTATTAGAACAAACAGGCATGATCACCCAAAACAAACAGGCATGACCCTCATAGATCCAGCTTCACTTCTTCCTCCTCGCCGGCGAATGACTTGATACGAGGAGCATCAGTCTCAAATCCTCGTCGCCTCGAGATGATGAGCCGAGCCACGTTCTCCGCTGCCACAGCGCCTGTCTCCATGGCGCTCGCTGCGCTCTCAAAGGTGTTCACATAGTACAGCTGCTTCCCGTCCAGCACTATAGGGGCAAAGGCTTCTGGGGCTTCGTAGTGTGGGTAAGCAGCCCAGTTTATCCGGGTCGTCTCTTTCCTTCTCCTGTTCTCCAATAAGTCAGTTGCCTCACTTGCGCAAATGCAACGACGACAAAACTTGCAACTAATTAAGATAGAACTACCCAGTGACTGCTGCTTACCTGAAGATCTGATCCAGCAAACCATCCTCCAGCTTCACGCGAGAGAACACCTTGTAGGCCATGTCGTCTTGGCTGTATTTCTTCAGAACTGAGATGCTGGAGAAAGGGATATCAGGGAGTTCCATTGTCCCTATTAGCTCTGGAATATTTGATGCTGAGCTCACACCAAAATATTCCTGTGACCGTAAAAAACAGCATCACATAACAGCCTTCTCGTCAGAGATTCCAACAAAGACAGACTAGAACAGGCGTCAATCAATAGCAATCTAGTATAGGCTAACGGTTACTTATTCATCAGTTATCGTGTTGTTGACACTTGACAGCGATAAATTGGTACACTAACACTTACATGGTTTAAGAGGCCCCTGACAAAGGTTGTGTGTGTATGCTGCATCTTCCTCGGTGGAATGGAGATCGGAGGGCTAAATGTAATGTTCACCTCATCAAGAGGTGTTGCCACCACCGTCACTGTACAGTTGTACTCGTTCCCTATATTGGATTTGAGAACATAATAATCCCCAGCATCAGTAATAGAGTCTATGCCTTCTTGGAGATGCAAGGTGGAGTTAGAGGTCTTTAGCAATCCAGCAGCAAGCTGCCAGTTGCCTCCTTTGACAGCCCATAATCCTGATTCAGAGCCAGCCAAAGACACAGCGCCTGCCAGACCACTTATACGCGCGCTTTGACCATAGTTGATCCTTGTTATGACCTGCCAAGGATAGAGGGGTACAACGTCAGTCATCCAGAATCAAGCAAAATATAGTACTATGTTTTTGAGAAGAAACTAGAAAGGCAACTATCTGCAGCAAAAAGGAACTTCACTTCGAATTCGACGAAATGCAGCAATTAAGGAAGTCTAGAACAGATACCGTGGCTTAATTATCAAGTTATCGACCAACTAAGAGAAGGGGAGAAGAAGCATACAGTGACCAGCTCTGATATAGTAAGCAAGTTGAGGCCGGCATCGGTGAGCTCCTCCTCCAGAGTCCTACGAGTGAGGCCATAGAGGCCTGTCCATTCCAGCATATCCTCAACTGCGCCAAACACAGGGCGTGTATCGGTTGCATTGTAAAATAGCATAAACCTTTGTAACATCTCCTGCAGAGCAGTATGCAGCAAGTTAGAAATTGCTTGTGTCCATCTCCTTTCCAGCAGGAATGATAGTGGCACTATATCAATTCGTGCGTGACATGAAAGGATATTGAAAAGGGGGAACTCAAGCAGGATGGAGGAGTAACCTGGACAAATCTGTCCATCTTGAGCAGGGAGAGGCCATATCGGTTGAGGAGGAGGAGCGAGTTGAGGAGGCCGTGCAGCTTGCGGCGCAACCAGGAGCTCCCGGGCGGCGGCGGGCGGAGCGTCTGAAAGACGAAGCGGGTGCCATCCCAGATCCCGAGCCAGTCGTCGTCGGCGCCGGTCTTGACGGCGAGGCCCAGGAGGTCAGCGAAGCGGCGGGCGTGGAGGTTGCGGGGGTGAATGATGGAGCCTCCGGCCTCGAAGTCGTCTCCGGCGATGGTGACAGTGGCGAGGCGGCCGCCGACCCTGGGACGGCGCTCGAAGACGCGGAGCTGGAGGGCGGGGGAGGTGGTGTAGTTAGTGAGGAAAAAGGCGGTGGAGGCACCGGAGATGCCGGCGCCCACGATGCAGACGTCGCCAGCGTGGGGGAGGGGGAGCACTTGCGCCGGCAGCAGCAGCAACAGGGGGAGGAGGAAGACGAGGGGCACCATGGATTCGTCGATTCCGAGAGATGCTACCATTTTCCTCTCCTGCAAAGCACAGAACCCTGCTAGAGGCGATCGGGAGGCAAGGTAGTTGACTTGCATTCGACCCAATCCGATAAAATCAAATCAGACGCAAAAGTAAAATTTGGCTAAAACAAAGGTCACGCATGTTGATTATGATAGGAGTACAAAGGAAATGAATTCTTCCAAGAGTTAACTGTTTAAGTCTTTTTTGATTGCAGAAAAAAATTTGAATCTTATTTTTTTCTTGAAATTGAACCGATTCTATGAAAATTATGTATAATTCCCAACAAGTTGCTAGCCTTCAAAAGGAGGTCTAAGACTGATAGTTCCATTTGTCCAGAGTGCATTAAAACGCAGTCAGATTACAATTTAAAAGGAAAACATTAGAAACATTATAGTATATATTCCCTTAAAAGAACCTTAGGCTAACAGGCTCTTAGGATAACAACGCCAGAAGGCTCTGTCTAAAAAAAAAAGAAATATTTGACTTTTGTCCTTTTTAAAAAAAAAATAGGCCTTTTTGTGAATTTTATCCTTTTAAAAAATAGGCTCTTGCTTGGAAATGACATCACCTCAGATTACAATTTAAAACAATGTCACATTAAGAAATAAAATAATTATAAAAAAAAACTGAGTATGTTAAATATATGCTTGGTAGCCCCAATATTAGGATAATATAAGTGGAGTACTATCCTTCAAGGTTTAGGACCAGCTATGTTAAACTCAAGACTTATACAAATATTTTTTGTTGGGTTCATATGGTCTAAGTTCTGCTAGTTGGTGCTAATTAGCTACTCCGCATTCCTTTTTATAGCTACTCTGCCCCAGCACAAATATCGGCAACTATGAGCTTCGGTAGGCTTCGAAAGGTCCAGATTATTCTTAAACTATCTTATTGAATCTTAGCAATATTTAACGCGTGAAAAGTTTGAACTGCTTAAATTTTGACAAGAAATTTATTTGTGCATTTGATCTTTAAAAGACATAAATGATTCATTCCCAAGATATTGCACTGAGACATAGCAAATTTTTAACTCTTCAACTTTCTACAGGAGGGCGGTATCCTCCTGACAACCTATGACATTGTTTTGTAACCGAGAAACTTCTGTTTCAGAGAAAACAATGATCTAGAGTGAGAAGGAATATGTTGGTCCAGCCAAGAAAAACTGAGGATAAAATAGAACTACCAACCTGGAGTAATTCAGAAACAGCATACCAACGGCGAACCTACCCTTTTCTCAAAATCTTGGATTTGATTTACTATCTCGAACTGGTTAGGATGAGAAGTACGCCTCTACTATTTGAAATAGGATCAGTTGTTCCAGGAACATTGATTTTTAATGGATGATGTCAAGATATAGGGAGTTAAAAGCATACGGTAGAAAACATATATCAATGTTAAGATTTTTCATAATGCCATCGACTAAAATTAAAGGAGCATATAGTATAGAAAACATACCAATGCGGTACTATATGTCCAATTCATAATCGCACACATTATCAAGCAAATCCATCACAAACAAGTCATGAGGGGAAGGGACAACAGACCACGAAGAAATAGCTCACGCACGAACACAGGGACAGGGCATTGCAACTGCTCTCAGAGCAGGATAAACAATCCATGAGACAAACTTAGAACCTATTTCCCAGATTAAAGATTAATTGGTATAGTACATTTGAAGAGTGTTGTATAAATCAGCAGAGCGAAAAAATGAACATTCTTCCAAATGCTTATTATAGACAACTGCTCACTCTATAGGCCGATAGTAGCTCCTAAAATCAAAGTAGAAGAGCCACTAGAGCGTTGAAGATTGTCTCTGGGCCCCACTTCCTTCGCCTTTTAGTGATCGCGCTTTGCAACTCGTTGAGTCGACCATCAAGTAGATTCCGCTTCAGAACAAAGATTCAAATCAGGACGAGAAATGAAATTTTTTTACAAATTAAGTTTGCCATCAATAGATAATATATATGTGGCAGATGTAATACGAAGGAAGCAAGCAACCTTGGTGGCCTCCTTGAGGGGACCCCAACATTCTATCCGATTGTATTTCCTTGAGCTAGAGTGGAAGTGCACTAGCACCTTGGCTTCCATCAGCTCCGGCCTCTCTGCAAACAATGCCGCGTCGCCGTAAACCACCGCCTTGAGAACCTTATTAATTATTTCCATGCATATGATCATTAAGGGTCACAGGTCTGCTGCTTTGCCTAGAATCATACGGTAGGATTTATTTTTGTTGATTAAAGATACGAGAAGGGTATGTAGTGCGTACCAGCGGTAGCTCTTTGGAGAAGACGTAGTATCTGAAGCCGGCAGCGAGCTCCTGCAGGAGGTTGGCACCGCTGACGTAGCAATGCACGTGGAGCGTCATCTCCCCGGCGGCCATCTCCTTCCACTCGGCGATGACGTCGTCCCTCTGCAGCGTGGACTGCCAGCTCCGAAGCTGCTCGCTGGTGATGGAGCCGGTGACCGCGAGCGTGAGGTTGGCGGTGAAGTCGCAATGAGTGAGGGTGTAGGCCCTCGGGAAGGGATGCTTATTGCTCCTCCGCAGCATGTCTTCACCGGCGAACTCGACCTTGAGCTTCGCCGCGTTGAAGGTCGTGGGAGGGCCTAATATCTTCGCCGCCTGATTCATTCTTTATAATTATTATTATCCAGGCATATATAATCTTGCAAAATGAAACGAGGATGTTAATCAGTACTACCAGGGATGAATAGACGTCTGCTGCTGCCGTCCTGGTGTCGCAGCTGACGACCAAGAATCGCGGCGGTTCCGGCCGGCAGCCAGGCATCTTCCTGCTCCTGCTGCTGATCACGGCCACGGAGGAAGAGGAGGAGAAGCTGAGCGCCATCGGTGGAGCCGCGTGCATCGGATGGAATCTGGAGCGCTTAATCCAGGATGCTGGTCTGGTGGCATAGCCCCCAAGGCTCGGCCATCCAAGCTTGAGCAGAGGAGCTTAATCCAGTAGGCAGCAGCCCTTTTCCTCTTTCCTCTCTCTCTCTCTCTCTCTCTCGGCAGTGTGTGTGTCGAAGGAAGCGCAGAGAGAGACAGAGAAACGTGGCTGATCTGCAGATGCTTGTGGCTGGGGAAGGTTGAAGGCGGCTTGAGGCCTCCATCCCGCGGGTATGCTCCGCCACGGAAGCACGCCCGACAGCTGGCCTGCCTCTATTGGCTGCCCTCCCCAAACTAGGATAATGTTTCTGACGTCATCATCAGTACTGTGTGTACAACTGCACCTTTGATATGTTTCTATTTTCACTTTTGGTGGCGTTTAGATAAAGAAATAAAATGTGAAATGAAGATTGGGAAATAAAATTAAAAATATAAACCATTTATTCTATTATCTTATTAAATCTCAACTCTCTATTCATTTTTCAATTCCAATCTCACCTCGTATTTCCAACTAGCCACATGCCACCTTCCCATTAGCGTTGGAGAGAAGAGAAAGGTGGCGGTTGTGGCACCATGGGGTGGAGGGCACCAACCACCGCCGAGCAACATTCTTTTTCCTGTTTTGTTTGGTCTTAGATTGGATTGGGTAGGGCTTTTTGTCCTTGCTTGGATGGACAGAGCATGCATGCTTTCTAATTATGTGGTACAAAATAATTATTTTTATTTTTAAATAAAATTATAAATTTTTAAGTTATAAAATCATGAAACAGTATACACAATCATTTCACATAATTAGAAGAAGCTATCAATTGAAGACCGAAACCTTCTCCCATATATCCAAAAGGGATGAGTTTTGTTCTTTCGCAACACCATTTATGTGGCAGCATATATTAAGTCTCTCAAACATATCTCGTATCTAAGTATGTTCCCCTTTATTTTGCGGGAAAAACCCTTACCTCTTCTTGACCTGGGAGAACTCGATGGTTGATATGTAGATAAGGATGCAAATGGATACTCAATAGATATTTATGGATCAAATTTTTATTTTATTTTAGAATTAATTTTATCCCACTAACAATACAAGGGGGGAGAACGTGAAACTTGCATCCCTACTTGTAGAAGATCATATGTTTCTTGATACATGTTAAACAACTCACACCAATCATGGTATAATCCAAACATCCCATTATTTTATATAAAATTATTAAAAATTATTCAAATATAATTATTCAAACAACTTCTCTTCGGCTTTCAAATATTATCATCATTGACTTCTAGTATCAACTTTGACCATTCATCTTATTAAAAATTATTCAAATATATAAAATTATTATTTATGTTACAAATACAACTGATGATAAAGTAAATTATAACAAAATATTTTATAATTTTCATATTTTTTAAATAAGATAAATGATTAAAGTTGATGTTAAAAATTATCTGTGTTAATATTTCAAAGCAGCAGGGAGTATATAATTAGAAGTGTATCAGGTGAATCAACTGGAATCACGTTTATGTGCAGGGCTGCATCAGCCAGAGTGGAGGGTTTGCTTCAGATCTTGCTTCACGATGGCTGTTGTTTGATGGCTTTCTGGATATTGCTATACCTATTCCATCTACCCTACACTTTACTTTATTGACCATTTTCCAGCACATTGACCTTGTTAGAGCAGACATTGCTACAACAGTGCAAAACAAAAAATCAGGTATGAAGTTTATACGTTCGCAGCAACCATTCAGGTACCAAGGCAATATCGAAATACGAGAGGATAGCCTACTGTAGTGCGGGTTGGGCCTCTTCTGTAGCCCAACTTCTTCGGAGTGTACTCCACAGAGGCGGCCCAACTAACCCTAAAAAGGCAAAAGAACAGCGGCCCAACCCACACTGGGTCTTCCTCTTCTTACTGATTCCACCGGCGGCGAGGCGGCGTGCCTCCCCGCCTCCCCCACCCACAGGCCACAGACAGACAGAGAGAGAGAGAGAGAGAGAGAGAAGACACAGAAAGGAGGATGTCGAAGCTGCAGCTCCCGGTGGACGACAGCGTTCTCCTTCTCGTCACGCACTCCAACCTCTCCACCTTCGCCGCAGACATCCGGATCTCCCAACAGACTACCGTCGAGGCTCTCAAGGACAAACTCTGGCGCAAGACCGGCACCGCCGCCTCCTCCATGCGCCTCGAGCTCCATGACGACACCGGCGCCAAGGTCGCCGACCTCGAGGACGACGCGGCTCCTCTCGCGGTCTACGGCCCCTACAACGGCTACCGGATCCATGTCGTTGATCTGGATCCTTCCTCCGTCACCTCTGGGGGTTGGTTGGAAGACACCTCCCTTGTTGAAAAGTACAAAATGTCGGATGAAGCGTATGATAAGCTTGACAGTAAGCGAACAAGTGTTCCTTTTCACTTCTCCTGTTGCAATTCCATAGGCTCAATGCTGATGTTGTTATGCCTTTTTGTGCCAGCCAGCTTCCGAAAATTCAAAGAAAAGATGATCTCCAAAAACCCTACATCAGAATCAGATGATAAACAAGTAAGCTGCTTGATTCGCAAACTCTTTTGTTCCTTTTCAATGTATTACTCTTTTTCTCTTATTCTGTCAGAAGTCAGAAAAGCATATGGAGGAATTATGCTCCAAAATCAAGGTCAGTTATTTCTATCCTCCAATTTTCATTTTTTTTTTTTTGACATCCTTGTTGTCTTGCTGAATGTGCAATACATGTAATACTATCCTTACTATTATTTGTACTGGTACAAAAGAATCTGATTTTGGGAAATAATTATGTGGTACAGGTGCCACGTTGGGTCTTGATATTAACCGCTGCTGCTTATATTAGCTACCAATGCTAACATGTAGACTAATGTTAAGCCCATTTCCATGTAGTAACGGTACCACACAATTATTTCCCCCCTGATTTTATCTTACAGTATGTAATCAAATCATCTTCCATTACTTTTTTTAAATAAAAAAAAAATCATCTTCCATTGGTCAGATATGCCATTCTCTTCTTCTGATACCAGTTTCCAGAGGAATATGTAGACGTCCTTACTATGGATTCAAGATTAGCTGTCTTCGTCAATATTGTAATATTTGCAGCTGATCTAAGAACCAAGTTACAGGTGGGGGATAGATGTGAAGTTGAGCCAGGTGCCAAGAGAGGCACTATAAAATTTGTTGGCCGTGCTGAAGTACTTGGACATGGATTTTGGGTTGGAGTTCAGTATGATGAGCCACTTGGAAAGCACGATGGCATGTATGTTCATTTCCAAACCATTATCATTTTATGGCATTCCAGCTGAGAATTATGTTAAAACCAAGTCCAATTGGGTTATTTTTTTAACTTTTTGTTCTGCTTCTTGGATACTGCAGGGTGAAAGGCATACGCTTCTTTGAGTGCCCTCAAGGGCATGGGGCAATTGTTAGGCAAGAGAAAGTAAAGGTAGTTTTCCTTTCTAGTAGGTGCAACTGACTGTTTAGCCTGTTTGGAATTTTGACTCGTGTGGACGTGGCATCTCAAATCTGCTCTGATTATTTTGTTGCTGATCGCTAAACTTTGTTTGTGCCTGTTTAAATTGTGAGATTTCAGTGCTCATTAGTCCAGAAAGAGTATTTCTTTCAAGAAACCTTTTGGAATGTGACAAGTAATGCAGTCTGTTTCGATAGTAGTATTTTGATTGTTTATAAGCATGCAAAGATGCAATTATCTCCTACATGGAGAATCTGGAAACTATATGTATGCACATTCAAGCTTTCACCTACCCAATAGCATTGTTATTGACGTAATGAAGCAATGGCATTTGGGGATGTTTTGCAGGTTGGCGACTTCCCAGAGAGAGACCCTTTTGAAGAGGAGATATAACTGCCAACCAAGGCTTATAGTTCGATTGAAGTACTCCATGCTTGGAAGTTGGAAACTGTATCATTTTTAATAATTCTATTTCAGATTCCTGTATAATACTAATACTTTATTCGAAGTCGAAGGATGCTCTAGATTTCCATGAGGCAAGGAACTGATAGTAACCATTTCGTTCTCAGTTCTCTCGCTCATTCAGTTTGTTTGCCTTTGACCACGAAGGCAATGACCTAACATAAAATTTTTTGATATTTTATTTTAAAAAAACAAATGAAGGGTGGGTGGACCATAATAATTCTTCGAAAGTCAACAGTTCGTTAGGATAATGATTGTCTTGCGGCGTTTTTTATGTACTCCAGAATGCAAAACAACTGTAGTAGTTTGTACGACATGTGCGCTTCATTCCTTGATGCAAAGACACGCAAATCGAGAGTGACATTCCTTGATTTTCCATGTCGCTCAGCTTTTCTTTCTGTTTTTTAACAAAAAGCTTTTCTTTCTATTTCAGTCATTCTTTATTTGTCAGTTATTGCATATGGACGACCTTTTTGTGCAGCGTGAAATATTCTACTCCCAGTACCTTACTCTTTAGTGACGAGTTTATCTTTCCGATGACCGTCGCCACGCGGGGGCTTGTTAGGTTCAGCCTTCTCCAGTTATTAACCTAACACGAGCCCATCGTCTCTGTCAACACGAATAACTGACAAATTTCCAATTTGCAATCCAAGATTCAGAGCACGCCATCCTGCTGCAGCTGGGGAGTGCCTTGCTCCTCCCGTGGTCGTGGTCCGGCTGCTGCCTCCTCCTTTGCTTTCCCCATCCATCTCTGGAGTGGAAGTGGAACACCGCAGCGGTGAGGTAGGCGTAGGCCTTCTTCTCTCTCCTTCTCGGTCTCACTCTCGCACAAGACCACGAGACAAGGAACATGGAGGACGGTGGCAAGCCAGGCGGCCTGGGCAACATGCGCGCGGTGCTCGCCATCCTCCAGTGGTGGGGCTTTAACGTCACCGTCATCATCATGAACAAGTGGATCTTCCAGGTTCGGTCTCTTCTCCTAATTCATTCAGTCCCTGGCTGCATCCCCTGCTCTCATTTGTGCCTCGGATCTGAGGGTTAGGGTGGCAAAGGCGCTTCCTTTTCGGCTTTTCCAGCGAGAGCGGATGATTCGGTATTTCAGGGTGTGACTTGGCAGCGCCCTCAAACAGAAAGGAAGCCGGACTAAGGCGCTATTGCCCATTGGGGAGAAACCCGGCTTTAGATTTTGCTATGTGTTAATGTATATTGGTTGGGAGAAGATAAGGAGACGTTCCTCATTTTTCGTCTCATTATAGGCTTGTGGGCGATAATGCTGAATCCCCACCAATGAACTTTGATCTTAGATCACATGTCATTAAAGCCGGGATTTGCTGGATGTCCAAGCCCTTGCACTCTATGGGTGTTTCTTTCGCTCAACTCCACATCATGGATATTTTCTACTCCATTATCAGGAATTTAATTTCACCGTTTCATGGATGGCTAATATCCATGTTACTGCCTGGGAAATCCGGGGGTCAAATGGTTTTTGCTGCTGCTTCACATCCGACAACCTTGGGTATGTATGGATGGTAGTGGGTTCTGGGGGTCAGACAACTTTTGAATATGCAATAGCTTGTGATTTCATTGCTTTATACTCACATACACAATGCAACAATCTAAAGTTTTCGTCGCTTATCACTCATGGCAAGTATCTTTCACATAAACTGGAGTGCATTATCCAGAATAGAAAGCAATACGTGAGAATAATATATAAATTTTTTTTCTTAGAAATTAGCCTGCATATCACTCTTATTCCTGTGCAAGAAGTCATTTTGTGTCAGGTGGTGACCTCCTGAATGCCATATGTTTGATTTGATAAGGTGGTCTTTTGTGCAGAAACTGGATTTCAAGTTTCCTCTGACGGTGTCATGTATCCACTTCATATGCTCTTCAATGGGAGCTTATATTGCAATACATGTGCTCAAGGTGAAACCACTGATTGAAGTGGAACCTGAGGACCGTTGGAAAAGGATATTTCCAATGTCGTTTGTCTTCTGCATAAATATTGTGCTGGGGAATGTGAGCCTGCGGTACATTCCAGTATCCTTCATGCAGACAATAAAATCTTTCACTCCTGCAACCACGGGTAATTGATTATGTGCCTTTGCTCTGTCATTTCATTCAGTTTTCCACTGGCCATCATGTTGCATTGTCACTAATCACTACCTCCATCTTATAATTGGCTGGTATATATGGTGCAGTTATTCTACAGTGGTTAGTTTGGAGTAAGCAATTTGAATGGCGCATATGGGCTTCGCTGGTCCCTATAGTTGGGGGAATACTGCTAACTTCCATAACTGAGCTTAGCTTCAATGTTTTTGGTTTCTGTGCTGCCATGGTTGGTTGTCTTGCTACATCGACAAAAACCATCTTGGCAGAGTCCCTGCTCCATGGATACAAATTTGACAGGTAGGAAGAAGCCTATCTCATGGTGTGATGACTGTTGCTTTAGCAGTTGGTGTGATAGTGTTTACAAGCATCATTGTGTCCTTCCTAATTTGAAGTATTCTGAAGATCAACATTCATACTGAATAGAAACTAGAACTGCTTGTCAGTTGCCTCTGTGTTGTCCTCTTAGTAAGATGGTTTGTTCTGTTTTCTGCAGCATTAATACAGTGTACTATATGGCACCTTTTGCCACCATGATACTGGCTCTACCAGCGATGCTGCTTGAAGGAGGCGGTGTAATCAACTGGTTCTACATGCATGATTCAATCATTTCGGCGTTGATTATTATCCTAGGTTCAGGGGTGCTAGCATTTTGCCTTAACTTCTCCATTTTTTATGTCATCCATTCAACCACAGCAGTGACATTCAATGTTGCTGGCAACCTTAAGGTAAGACTATGTTTTGGTCTATGCTGTTCTCCCCTGCTCCATCTGCTCTGCATGCCCTGAGAATATGATTTTGTAGGTTGCTGTCGCGGTATTAGTCTCCTGGTTGATCTTCCGGAACCCAATCTCTGCCATGAATGCAATAGGATGTGGAATCACTCTTGTTGGCTGTACTTTCTATGGCTATGTGAGGCATCTTATTTCCCAACGGCAGGCTGTTGCCCCAGGAACAGTCTGTGTAAGCTCGCCAGGAACTCAGATGGAGATGCTTCCCCTTGTGGACGACAAGCAAGAAAAAGTTTAGCATGTGAATATGCTTGCATCGAACAGCCGCATCTTCAGTGGAAGGTATTATTTGGCATACAGACAGATCTTGGATGCTATGTTGAGAAAAGTCCGTGCTGATAGAGCTACACACGGCCAGGCTCAGAGTTGCATAATAGGGGTATACTTTCTTGAAGAACATATGTAATGCTTAAAGATTAGTAGTTCATGTAACTCCTGTCCGATATTAGCCCCAAGCATCAAATTTGTTATTAGGACTTAGGAGTTTTTTTCTTTGGGTGTATTTGCTGTGATGTTACCGTGTTAAATCTTGGACTGCGGACGACCCAGAATTTGTCGTATGCTCTATTCGATTGCGGGTCCCATCTTCATACTATATACTCTGGACTGCGCCAGACCAGGGATCCAGGTCCAGGGACGGAGGTCAAATCATGTAAATTATTTTGCGAAAGCTTGATAAGCACAGATAGTCTTTCCAGGTTGGCACAACTGGTGATACAAGAACCGCAATGTGAAACAAAAAAAAAATTAAAAACGTCCCTTTGATAATCATGAATGGAAATTATGAAAGAACGTATTATTGTCACTGAAACAATTCTTTTGGATCTTGTACGTGCATTGTGGACCTTGCTCCAACAAGTTTGCCTAAAATCTGCAAATTTATGGAGTACTCGACTGTGTACAGTGGTTGAAATATAAAAGACCAACAGTAAACCTGGGAGGAATTGGACTGGCTTTTGACAAAATACTGGGAGAATTGAACGACAATTTAAGCGCATGCCACGATTTGATGCTGATGAGGTTTCTCATCATTAACTGGAGGTAGTTTGCTGTTGCTTTGAGCACAGGATTTGCAGGGCAGCGGACGATTCTCGATGCTCCAATCATCTGGAACTGTTAGGAAATACTTGGTCATGAATTTCCTAAACCTTTTCTTGTACTCCCTGGGGGAAATTACCGTTGGTGATACATTCTTTGGCACCACCAGAGAAGTTTTGACCCATGTCTCCAGCTGCTTGTCCCATGTATACTGCCTCAGGTAATCAATGATGCCAAAAACAAACTCATGCTTCTGCTTGTCCACTCCAACAAGGAGAGAGTAGTCCATAACATTGATTGACTACAAGTAAATAATATTATATCGTTAACAACATGGAGATGGAGTGTTATAATGTGTGGCTGAAGTGAAGTAACACATACGGTGAGAAAAGAGGTATCATTCCAGATTGCTCGCTGCAAGAGATGCTTGGTTCTTCCACCAATGTAGATCGGAGAGACGCGCATATCCTCAACAAAGTTTTGATCCAGGTACACAGTGTCGCTTTCATCTGAGTGAGAGACATACCGCGAAAAGACGACGCCTTTGAGATCATATGTTCGCGACACATTGTGTCCGAAGAGGAGATTTTCCATCACCATCAGATCAATGGTTACCTCCTTGCCATGTCTTAATTGCTTAACCTGAAACAAACAGAATGGGCACACTCAATGTTTACCTCCTTGCCATGTCTTATTTATCTATAGACTATAGTGTAAGGGAATATACCTGATATATCCCTAAAATTTTGGCCAGGCAAGTTTGGCTCCCTGTGTCTAGAGAATGGCAGACATGCTTGAAGTATTCAGGGGCGAATTCTATGAAGGACTCAAACTCCGTCTTCTTGATTTGCTTTACGATGAATCTGTCATCCATCGTTTTGGCGAAGAATGCCTTACTTTTTCCGCCTTGAGCATCCCACTTCTTGCAACGGCTCAAGGAGGTAATGTACGCAAGCTCCGATGGGCAGCACTTCTTTCGAAGAGTGTAGAACTGATCGGAGTGCACGCAGATAACTGAATGCCTCCCTTTCCCACTGACAGAAATTTCCGGATGGAGAGAGGACGGTAGAAGCGAGCTATCATGGTCATCAGATGATGAAAAGCCTGCCTCGGAATCCGAAGAGCCCACGGATGAAGCAGAAGAAGTTTCAGATACAGAACTGTAAGACTTGTCCATTATCTTAGTAATAGTGTGACGCTCTGATCTGCCCCTGATTTTTGCTGCTTCGCTATCGATTATAGCATCCAGGAATTGACGACGCTCCTCGGATACAGCAAGGGCACGAGATATTATGCTTGATATCTCATCATCGGATACGCACAGGACATTGCCCCCTGGAGCTACTATGAACTGATCCTCTGCAGATTGCTTGCGCAGATTGTCAGCGGATAGATGACACGGAGAGTAGTGGTTAACAAGTTGGAATCTTTCCAAAGATCCAACCTGAACTTCCTGCCTGTAAGCCAATCTGGACTCATACAATGGGTTCCAGACCCATTTTTCCCTGCTGTCCATTTGAGAAATTCTAGGCTCTTCGCACCATGGATTTTCATCAGCCAACATTGTCCCTGATTCCCTGAGCTCCACAGATCCATTTTCCGAGGACGGTTTGCTGCCTGTAAATTCAGCAACCGCTGCAGTTTGATCATCTGTAAATTCACAGGTTTCCCTCTCGATGTACTTGTACGAGTATTCTGTTTCAGCAGATGTACACTCTAGAAGATGATGCACCCGGCGGTCCCACACATATAGCTCAAGCGCAAGATCCTGATAGAGCCAATTTACGTTTAGAATCTCATGCACAGAGCTTGGCATCCCACTCGGATCAACATCTTTTGTAACATAATCCTGCATGATGATTAACAATCATGTGACATGAGCGAGGGTTTCTAGAGTAATTCACCATAGTCAATTTGTGAATTTCGGACTTCATAGTAAAATTTCTTTGACGAAGCAGAAGCAGTTGTCAGAGCTAAAGGTCAACAAAAAAAAAGCATATGGAGATTTTATTTACCATGAACTCGGACTTTTCTTTTATCAGCATCTCTTCAAGTTGAGAATACTCCTTAACGGGAAGGGAAGCACTGCAGTTATTTGCCACCCCAAGAAACTGATCCTTCATGTTCAGCAATAGCCTCCTGACCTCAGAGAAAAGCATAACTCCTTTTGCAAGAACCTTAAAGAACACATCAGAGGCATTACACTCTATAATGAATATTCACGGATTACTCCACAAGCATATGAAAGACAAAACAAAATATATAGAACGATGCATACATTTCTTCGCTCTTGCTCGTACCACTCATGTGTACTGCAGTTATGAAACTCGAGGGTAGGCTGCGGTTTGCATGCAGTATATATTTCGACTGATGAATACTGGAACATTGCAACTTTTGATCCTAACCTGAAATTGACAGATCCCAAGCAAAAGGGAAAAAAATTCAGCACAATACATATAAAATGTGAGAAAAATAATACGCATATGATGTTTTAAGGTGCTAGCTTGAAGGTACCCAAAAAAGCGCAAGCAGTCCCTGTTCACCAAATGTCCGCATAGCGATAGCCTTCTAGCAGCCGAGTGGCTTGAAAAACTGAGTTCAAGAAACTTCCCAAACGAAAGATTGCGTGCTTCAGACGATATTAACACCCTTCGGGATGACTCTGAGATCCCAGTTTCATGATCACATCTTAGACATCTAGTCCACATCCAAATTTTTCCTTCAGATTCGCTAGGTAAATGATATCTAGGTAGCAAACGCTTCACAAGAACAGTCAAATTTCCATTGCGGTGAGTGTAAGTGTACATGTGAGACTCTGGAGGCTCTCCGCACGAGGAACAACTCAGATTCTGGGAAAAAGAAATACAATAATGTATAATAAGCACATCTCTTTTTGATTGAGAGTATTATTTATCACAAAAGAATGGAGAAAGATATGTTTGCTTGTAGGTACTGAAGTTGTAAAGCTGTCATGCATTGCATACTACTGGTATTATGTATCCAACAGCCTATATTTACAATTGCCTTCCACTGTTAAGTTAGTGTTTACTTAGTATTTGGGAGCATACTAAGTAAACATAGTAAATGTAACTTAGAAGAAAAAAGCACCAACTCTTTATTGTCTCAGTTAAGATAAGAATATAAGATAAATACCTGTGTCTGCAAAATGTCTTGCAAATATCGTCCTAAAGAGACGTCAAAGTTTCCATAATATTCTATACGGGATAGATGGCTCTGCTCGCAGATAACCTGTTTCGTGATGCATTGGCTGGACATCAAAATAAGTATGCTCTGGGACTCTAAGACCTCATCCCCCTCATCTATATCTGAGGTCATGCCTCCACTAATGTAACCATCAGCGCGGTGTTGCTCAGTTTCCAATGGAATTGACGACTGCTCAAGTTTTTCACTACCAGAAAGATAATTTGATGTCATTCTGTGATCAGTTTCGGAGGATGCTTGTTTCTCGTCGGACCCAACTGGAACTCCTGCCTTTGGGCTGATATTGAAATGTTTGGCTGTCACTTCTTGACTGTTTTGAAGGCTTTCCTCTTCCTTGTGGTTACTTTCCTCATAAGCAGAAGTGAACGGTAAATATATATTCTGATGGTAGAACATATCAGCTAATCTTTTCCTTGATCCTAAGACTGGTGATGCTAGTGTTTCAGAAGGAACTGTTTGATTTGAATCATAATGTGTGACTGCTCCCTCTTTCAGGACGCCCTTATTTAGTGAACTTAGAGCAACATGATTTGTAGAAGAAATGATGGATGCGTCCCCATCAGGGGGCTTTTCTACTGATCCATTACAAGTTTCAGGATACAATATAAGCGCTGAAGCATTGTTACCTTCACGATTGACAGGAGTAGAACCATTGCAGAGAAGAGGGGTTTCATGATGAATCGCTGATGGTTTAGACTTTGCACTTAAAGGCCTTGCCTCTTTGGAAGCATTTTTATCATTCAGGAATACCCTCTGATCTTCAAAGAAAGATGTCTCAAGAATAAGGTGGTATGCTGCAAACACTGTGTAGTGCATGACTTGCTTGACTTTCTTCAGTTCTTCTCTATTTGATCCTCGTAGCAATATCTGCATGCAGGGACAAAAAAAGTGGGGGGAATTGCTCGTCATATTATACTAATAATACGGCACCAGTGAATTGTGTAACTGAGAGGTACCGTGCATCCTGATGGCTTGTGAAAGCCTTCTAAGAACATTAATGTTTTGGATGTCTTCTTCCCAACTTCAGCGGTATAGTAATGCTCGTCCATAACTTTTTCAATATGAAAGTAATCACAGTGCTTCAACTTTGGCGTGCTTATTAGAGCCTCTGAGAAGGAGAGTATGGAAGAGCCAGAAAAGCGAGCAATCCTTTGCAACCGATTGAGCTTCATATCAAGCACTAGAGTGGCACCTTCCTTGAGAAGAAGCTCCTGTATGTCCCGGGAAACTGTTTTCTCGACCATAATGACATCGGGCCTGCATATCTCCATCATTTTACAGACGGACTTGTGTAGATGGTCTTTTTCCTGATAAAGAACCACAAAAATAATCCATCGCTAATTGTAATCAGCTGTATGTATGTATACATAAGTATACATCAATAGCTGAAAAATTGGAAATTAAAGTCCAACCTGTTCCATGGAACTAAACGATGAAAAACCAACATCAGAATCACCGAGGACTCCTCTAAGCAGCAGCAGCCTGGGATTGTGACACCTGGTGGGCATGTGCTTGTGAGCAGTGTTCTTTTTGAAGACTAAGCCCTTGATGACCTCACTGCATGCCATGCCATTACTTATTGGAGTCCTTTAATATCTCTAAGAGGTAAAATGCGAATTCGATCTCAACTATTGATTATATAAGAAAATATCCATGATTACTGTCACCTACCAAAACTTACTAATAACTTTTCAAATTGAATTATTCAGTCATTAATAATTATTCAAAATATTTTACCTCTTAAGAGGTAAAAGAACAATTTAAACCTCGAAATCAACGCAAATGAACGGTCCATATTTATTTGGATCTATTTTAAAAAAAAGTCACTTATTGGGACTTAAAACTAATATATAGTCAGAGTCAGAGAGCTAGAAGGATCGATAGATTAGCAGGCCAGGTGAAGGATTTTCAGTTACCATTGCCGGCGGGTACCAGATGCTACGCACTTGACCTTGATGTAAGAGGCAGGGTCCATCTCCTTCCCCACGGCGCCGTCAGGATTGATAAGAAGGGCAGCTTCCCATGAGAGCGAGGTGACGATGTCGAGCCAGCTGCTGGCCTCGTCTCCTTGATGACGAGGCAGTGAGGAGGAGATGCCAGCAGACGCCAGAAAGCGAGTGGCAAGGACCTTCAGCTGACCGTTCATGGCTTTGAGAATGGCATTCTGGCGCTCATCCCTGTCGTCACCGACACCGTCGTTGGTGGATAAGTCATATCCCCATGATCTGCTGGTATCCACATAGTCATCGTCGTGGTCGTCACCTATGCTTCTTGCACCCACATCCATGTCGTCTGCTGCCTGTGGAGGTATCCATACGGCATCGTATTCATGGGCATCGTCCCCGTGGAGAAAAGGATCCCTTTTCTGTAGCAGGATCATGGCCGACATTGCAAATATTTTGCAGCTTCCGGGCTAGCTGCTATTGCTGAGCAACTGCACTCCACTCAGATAGCTTCTTGGTAAGAATTGCATTGATATATAGGGGATAGGGGATTGATTGGAAGCAAACGATCAATGTCAACTCACCTGAGGTGATCTGAGGAGGAAGAGAAGGCGGATGAACGGTTTTTTGCAACCTTTGCTTGGTTGCTCGCCTCTGCGTTTGCTCTACAGCACTAGCTAGTTTTCCATTCAGTCGATCTTATACTAACTGATGTTAGAATTAGAGTACTCTTGGAGTAGCTCGGAGTATTATTATCGGCCAGCTACTCCAGGAAATAGGAATACTGGATCGAAATGAAATCGTGATGACTTTCGCATATGATGGATGATGAATGATGAATGATGACACATCCATGTATGATTGGGAGGCTATGCCACGTGGAACCAAATCCACATGTCATAGAGTATTATTCGACGGACGGCTAGCAGCTCGAGTCAAGCGAATTATTGGCTTACGTGTGCTGTGCTATGCTGTTATATCGCCACGTACGCATGCATGCTCATGAGGAGTTTAATTTATTTATTTTAGAAATTAAAATGATTTGCTCTGCACAAAACAGGGAAGATGAATCGTCGGCACACGGCAACGTCCATCTCTCTCAGGTAGGACCGATCATTTTAGTTTTACTCCTTCAATTCCAAACGGGAGACGGAGATTGATTAGTATGTAATTAATTTGCAAAAAAAACAGTAAATATAATGTAGCAGTTAAATGACAAGATTTCTAGTAGCATATATTATATGGGCCCTTGAGTTAGCTTGCTACTTATACGATGAACATCTAGAATGAGCTCCAAAATCAATCGTCAGCAAGCAAGGATCCCTCTATTTTTAAATTGTTGTTATTGATCACTTTTAACATCATTATTGATCATTTTATCATTCAAAAAATTAGTTCAAATATGTTAAATTATACATATATTTCAAATAAATTTAATAATAGAAGAAATTATAATAAAATATAACATGTATAATTTTTTAAATAAAATATTTAAAGAAAGTTAACGGCAAACACAATTTAAAACGGAGGTGGCAGCAGTAGAATTTACTTAAAAAATAAAATAAAGCCCATAGAAGTGTGAGAGGGGCAGCAGGCCAAGATAGGCCCAGGAAGGCAGTGAAGAAGAGGCCCATGAAGGTGACAGTGCCTAGAAAGCCCAACTGGGCGGCAGGACAAGCAAGTCGAGGAGAAACAGGACCAGCGGTTCAACCTCTCTTGAAGAAGAAGATGACCGTTTCATTTTCCTGGACACTCCTGAAGTCGCAGGACAATCTCAAACACTGCTACTGTCTCCTTCAAGGCTAAATTTTTTTTAACTTTAACCATTAATGACGGAAAATTCACAATGTTTTAACATACATAAATTTTATTTTTAGATCCATCATGAAACAAGCTTTCATAATTTTTTTCTTTATATTAATATTTGTTTATTTTTAGATATTATTAGTAAAAGTTAAAAAAATGTGAGTTTGATCAAACCTATAAATGCTTAGAGTATATTTTAAGACGGAGACAGCGGTACTCAAAGAGCATAGCTTCACTGTTGAAATTGCTTTCATAATTTTTTTCTTTATATTAGAATTTGTTTATTTTTAAATATTATTAGTAAAAGTTAAAAGAATTTGAGTTGGATCAAATCTATAAATGCTTAAGAGTATATTTTAAGAGGGAGACAGTAGTACTCAGAGAGCATAGCTCCACTGTTGAAATCACATGCATATGTGATGGGCCTGAACTAGTACTAACAATTATTCGTTGGTTAGCATGTCATTCTCCATCACAGCTGCTGCTGCTGCTGCTTCCGCTGATTGTAGAGGCTGTGAAGAAGACACCGCTAGCTAGCTTCAGCTGAAAGCTTTTCGCGGCCTAGCCATTCCAATTCCATTTGGAGCTATATACCTCACCGACAGAAGCCATTTGGAGGTTTCCTTCTCGAATAGTGAATAAAATTTTTATGTTGACCATCAAAAGAGAAAAAAAAAACCTTATAGAACCGATGCAAAACACCTGCCCATATTATTTTAAATTGTTTTTGACACTGAGAGCTGAGTTTACCTTTTTTATCAGCAATGTCAATCAAAAAAATTCTGAAGGAAGTACCAACCTACCACTACTATTTTTTAAACTAATTACTGCGAAATTCCTATACAATTCATGTAAAATTTCTACGTGCAGTTAGAATGTACTCTCTCCGTTCTTAAATTGATATCGTTGTTAATTTTCAATATCAACTTTGACCATTCGTTTTATTCAAAAAATTGTAAAATTTTAAGATGTAATTTAAATAATTCTAATGATAAATTAAATTATATCAAAATATATAATATTTATCAAAAAATTGAATAAGACAAATAATCAAAGTTAATGTACAAGTCAACGGCGACATCAATTTAAGAATGGAAAGAGTAATATAAAAGAATACATAATACTATTTAATTTGATGGTAGCAGATAAAGATATGCAGAGGTTTTATTGCCATTCCTCCATGTATAATGTGTTGCAGCACTACACACGGTGCTTTCCTGCTACACGTATGGATCATCCTAACATATTCCCACCACCACCCAGAAAAAAAGTAAAAGAATATACACCGAGCTTTTGGTAGGAGTACCTTTTTCTCTTATAATCTTCTCTAACAAAAAAGAATCCTCTGAATCTTCCGTGCTTGCTTTCTGACCATCCGCAACGACCGAGGCTCTCTGCGTTCCAAAGAGGCCCGAATCGAGAGAGAGAGAGAGAGAGAGAGAGAGAGAGAGAGAGAGAGAGAGAGAGAGAGAGAACTTAAAGCGGCTGAGACTGCGACTTATTTAGCTCGAGCTACACTAATATGATTGATTACATTATCACATTTGTATGTAAGTAATTCTTTGCGTGTTCAACAGTTTTGCCTGAGTTTCAGAGCAGCATGTCTGACTTTGCCGGCAGCCTCTTGTAGAAGTTGAACGGCACCGATGGCTGCTTGCTCCGGAATCGCGGGTGGCGCAGCAGGTACAGCCCTAGCACCACCGCCACCACCTGGAACGGCGTCACGTACAGCACCACCGCCACCACCAGCGACAGCATGATGAAGATGGCGCTCGCCCTCGGGTCGCGCCAGCTCAGCAGCGCCTGCGCCCGCTCCCCCTGCGTCGCCAGGTCTCCCACCACCGTCTGCACGCGCCCAGCCACGCTGCGCAGCCGATCGTACCGCATCCGCACCACGTCCGACGGCTTGCTCGTCGGGAACGTGTCGAACTCCTCGTCCAGTTCGTCGGGGTGCGCCAGCTCCGCGTACGACAGCACCGTGTCCATGTGCGGCGGCTTCCGCGGCCGCCGCCGGTAGTTCCAGAGCCCGATCATGAACAGGTACAGGAACACGGTGGGCAGGATCAGCTCCGGGTAGCACACCAGGATCAGGAACAGCACGTGCACCAGGATCGTCGTCAGCGGGTTCTTCCACTTGCAGATGCCGTCCATCCACTTCGCCACCGCCACCGCGCCGGAGAAGAGCGACGTGATCCGGTTGAAGTTGGCCTTGCTCCGACGCAGGCTGAACATGTGCGAGTCCACGTCCAGCATGTACTCCACCACCTCGCGCCGGAGCGGTGGCTCCGCGCGCCCCAGCCGCGTCGCCACCATCTGCATCGCCTGGAAGCGGAGGTAGTCCAGCTGCAGCACCGAGATGGGGTGGCTGTAGTGCATCTTAGGCAGCAGCGGCCGGCCGTACATGCCCAGCATGTTGGCCCAGGCCGTGCAGGTGAAGCGCACCGCCAGGTGAAGCTCCCCCGTCTTCTTCAGCCCCGACGGCGTGAGCGCCATCAGAGGGTACAAGTGCGTGTACACGCGGTCCGTCTCCAGCGTCGACAGCCGGATGCGTACCTTGCCGATGCGCTGGTCCTTGCTGCCCTCGTCCTTGACGTCGAAGACGTGGGCGTTGTTGAAGACGGCGACGGTGAGCACGGTGCAGGGGTCGAACACCTCCCACGTGTACTGCTCGTTCCACTGCGGCGCCTGCGTGTTGAGCAGCGTGCGCGTGCGCACCCACTTGGGGCCGTACTTGGCCACGCAGTAGGGGTTCTTCATCGACAGGTTCCGGGCGCTCAGGATGCCCAGCTCCAGGATGCCGATGGACCCCTTGCGCAGCTTCTTCGCCGCCGGGTTCAGGTCGCTGCTGTAGTGCGTCGGCTCGTCCAGCACGTGGTACGCCGTCTCCAGGCTCAACCGCAGGTGGATCTTGGTCGCGAACGTCTTATCCTTGTTCGCCCCGGCCGCCGCCTCATCCACCGTCATGTGCCGCGACAGGTTGAACCACTTGGCCTCCACCGACTTGGCCAGGTCGTTGCGGTAAACGTACGGTGACGCCACGGGGATGATCAGGCGGCCCACCGGCTCGTCGCGCCCCGCCGCCACGCGCTCCTCCACGGTCACCACCAGCGGCTCCTCGAACGGATCCGCCGCCACGAACATGAATTCCTCGTTCCACACCGGGTTCGCCGACCCCTGCGGCTGCCCGGGCCTGGTGCGCCGGACCTGGCTGCCCAGCTGGATCTTGGCGATGGTCGGCGCCAGCGGCCGGCCCCTTTCCGCCGGCACCACATCTTGCGCCGCGATGACCACCACCTTGAGGTAGATGAGCTTGGGCGAGTAGTACACCTTGGAGCGCGTGTTACTCAGGCCCTCCGGGGGCAGCGAGTGCGCGTCCGAGTGCCACGCCTCTGGGAACGCCTCGTCCGCCTGCGTCCCGATCCACACGGCCAGCATGATTTCGCCGTGCCGGAGCTTCTCGCCGGAGCGGTTAGCCAGGTGGTACCACTGCGGCGCCAGCGGGCTGTCAGGTGGCACGCGGCTGGGGATGTCGGTCATGTTGAAGGTGACGCGGCCGACGAAATCGTCCTTGATCATGTCCTTGTCCTTGACGACGACCTCCAGCTGGTTGGACTGAAGGTGCTCGCGGGAGAAGGCGAAGGTCTGCCGCCACACCGGGTTGGGGTTCTTCTCCAGGTGCTTGGTCTCGCCCTTCCAGTTGCCGAGCTTCACCTCCACGAACGGGTCCAGCGCGCCCGTCACGTCCATGGTCGGTAGGTCGCGTGCCTTGATCACGCTTACGAACAGGTACGACATCGGCTCCACCATGTCGTACGTCGACGCGATCTTGGCCGCCGCGGCTGCCGCGGCGCGCGGGCCCATCTTGGCCGGCAGCGGCGGCTTCGTCTCCACCAGCCCGAACGCGGCGCCCGGAGGAGGAGGGCCACCGGGGGCAGGGCCGGGGGGCCGGGGCATGACGACCGTCTGGCCGGGAGGCGGGGGTGGCGCTGCCACGGCGTGAAGAGTGGCACGACGACCGTCTGTCCCAAAGGCCGCCTGCTGCTGCTGCTGGTCGCCTCCTCCTCCGGATGATGGCACGTTGCGGAAGACGCGAGGAGGAGGTTGCTCCGCCTGGTGGTCGTGGTTGGTGGTCTTCCCCTTGCTGGCTTCTGGTGCAGCCTGCTGCTGTCCTCCGGCGGCCGCGACTGCAGCAGCGAAGGCGGACCTGACAGCACTCTCAGTGTTGTCCTGCTGCTGGTGGTTGTTGACGGTGGCGGGGAAAAACGAAGCGGAGGGATCACGGACATCCTCCTGTTGGTTGATGTAGTAGAGCCTGATGGCGATGTCGCCGGAGACGCGGGAGAAGAGGCCGCGCTTCTCGAGCGGGTACCTCTGGAGCACAGCCTCGGCAGGCGAGGGCGCGGCGGCGTCGGCGTTGATGCGGACCCGGCCGAGGAAGGTGTGGGGGCGGAGGGCGTTGTGGTCCTGAAGGCGCTTGTCGTGGAGGACGGAGATGTCGACGGCGAGGGAAGGGAGGCGGGCTGGGTCGCGGACGTCGAAGACGAGCGTCTGGTTCCAGTAGGGGGAGCGGTCGCCGGGCTTGGTGGCGGTGCGCTGCTTCTGGTCATCGAAGTCCACCTCCACGAAGGGGTTGCAGGAGCCGGCGCCGTCCTTGGGGGCGAGGTCGGAGGCGTCGGAGATCTCAACGGCGAGCTTCATTCTCACTTTGTGGGGGGAATCTTGGCCTACGGTGCGGCTAGAGTCGGAGTCGTCATGCCGATTGCCGGAGCCCGGAGGGAGCTGATCAAGTGACTGTTGAGCGACCAAGCAGCGGGAGCAATTTATGGCGGGACGGGAGGGGAGCGCGATGTGCTCTGCAATCGATGCCTGGCTTTGAGAACAGGGCAGGGGGCATCGGACTCAAAGGGAAAGAAGGGTCTGGCCCAATGAACGACGAATCGTCGGTTGGGCCATCGTCTTCCTTCCTCCCCTGTCCATCGGTGATGATGGAATTAGTGGCCGAAGAAAGAAACAATTCTCACCACCACCACCACCACGCCACGCCATGCCCTGCCCTGCCCTGCCCTGCCCTTCCTTCCCATCCATGAGAGACCATGATCCATCCCACGAGTGGAAGAGGAAGTGGAATGACAATGACATTCACCACCAAACCTTCAATCAGAGAAGAAAAGGTGGATCAGTTTGGATGATCCAACTTTCCACAACTGTATATATATTCAACAAAGCAAACCAATCATGGTTTCATTTGGTGTCCGGACACCCCTCACTCACTCCCGAGTACATGTAGCGTTAGTTATACTAGTATATTTAGGTCAATCATTCATTCAGGAATGGTGTGGGAGTGCTGCTACATAGGAGGAGGAGTATATACAGAAAATGTACAGATTCTTGTAGACCTTTTATTTATTCCCCTTTTGGCCGCTTTGGCTACGTGGAGTGGTGTCCGTTGCAACCGGCAAGATCGGTACGAGGAAGGAAAATTCTTCTTCTTCTTCTTTTTCATCATATGTGTTGGCTGGTTTCTTTTGAGTTATCTAGACGTATCCTCCGATATCTATGGTTTCAGCCTGTAGCTATAAGGGACATCGGCTTTTCTGATCGATCGAGTTGGCCAGCGTCACCAGCTCTCTCTCTCTCGTTCTCTCTCCTCCTCCCTCCCTCCCTCACTCCCTGCAAGGAAGGCTGAATTTGAGGGTCATGTCATTCATTGACGCGGATTTTTTTCACGTGCCCAGAGCTCCGGTGAAGCCTCCCGCGACGACCCGTGCTTTTGCAGGAGGGGGACCCTTATGGCAGTTGGAGGCGGAAGGCCCTCGGAGCTCCGTCGTCATGGAATGGAGATTGGTTGGGGTGTCAATTATCAGCATTACTTGACCATTACCAGCGAAAGCAAGCAGATTAATTAATAAATTCAGTACCGGTGGAACCATATACAAAATCATCAGATACTGCTAGGATTTCAATGTTGACCTCCAACGACCTTGCGCGCGTGAAGAAAATGGAAAAAAAGAAAACAGAGGATGCTTTTGGCTTTGCGTGCATGCGGTTGGTGGTATGAACTTACTCCTAGTGGAGTCTGCGGCTACTAAGGAGTACTATAGTGGTTGGTTTACCTGTAGCACAGGATAGAAAATACTCCTATACAATTTCTTCAGGGAATTGAAGGGAAGAAAGCTGTGGCGCAACCAACGCTTGGACCACCGTATCTATCGTATAAATAATGCTGTCGGATACCACTTCCCCTGTCGGTGCCCACCAGCTTCGCAACTTCCATTATTTCCTTATGGAAACACTCGATGCGTTATTGTTTGAACAAACAAATCATCCCTATCCTTTTGTATTGCAGAGTTTTTTCTGCTATTTTTCATCTCCGAGGGCTCAGGAAGGAGAGGATTTTCGCAGTAGTCTTGAAGAATTTCGATCTTTGAGAAATTTCTTAGTACAATCAAGGCCCGTATGTGACCTGGGCTCCACGAAGTCCTTTTGGTGGCAGCCCAGGCCCAGGTCAGATGCAGCAAAAGAAGAAGAAAAAAATTAAATCTCATGAGCGATTTTGTTTGGGAGCCAAAAAATTTCAAACTTTCCCTTTTGAGGAAAAATAAAATAAAATACTCCTACTCCGCAAGCGACGAGCAGTGGCGCTTTGTGCAGTAGCCCCCTTGTACCACCAAGGCAGGAGTAACTCGTTTTGTTGTAACAATGCTCTTCCTGTCGAAAGCTCAAACCAACTGAGATGACTTGCCCTCTCTGATTTCATCGTAGCCTCAGGCTCTGCATTAAACTTCAGCAACTTTTGCATTTTGCCTTCATGGAGTAGAAAGGTATCATGCGAGACAACAAACTAAAAAATCTTGCCTCCATTCTCACTATTAAGTTCTCATCAGTGTCTTGACTCTTTAGACTTGAGAATGGATTAAATTCAGTCACCAATCGAAGCTGTTTGATTAAAGAAATTGGCGAGAAGGCAGCAAAACCAAAAGTAAAACAAACTGATGAAGCGCTCCTCTGAGATACGGTGATTGCATACATTCAGTCCTCTTCTGTTCTTACACATGCTATATCTATGAAAAAATAGAGGAAATATTTGTACACCATGGATCAGCTAATGTCATTGAAGCATCCTGTTGTTTATGATAGGAGGAAATGTTCTCAAGTTGTTGGTCACAAAACGGATAGCCTGCCGGATTGTACATTACATGTACATCGACTGCTTATGAGCTCTGTTCATTGTAATTTCGAACTGATTTGTAGGAACTGAAATTGATAACAATCCTTCGATTGTACTTTCATTTTTGAGGAAATGCATACTACTCCACTATATCATCACTCAGTGCAAAATTAAAAAAATTTAAATAAGACGAGTGGTCAATTCTCAAATAAAAAAAATGATCTTTTTGAGACGGTAGTAAGCAGCATGCCCTCTATTTTAAGACGAGAAATGACATCAGAAACATTTGATGAAAAGATCGAAGAAAAAGAAATGAAGGTCACTGGTCGGTGGGCTGGTCGCCGGCGTCGTCCTCCGCATCGGCCTGGGACTGGAGCGGCGGTAGGAGCTGTGCCTTGCGGCGCGTGTCGCGGGGCGGGAGCGGGATGGCGAGGAAGTGCTTGGTCTTGGAGATGGGGCGGGAGCGGCGGAGCTCGACGACTTCGCCGACCTTGAACTGGTTTTCGGGGTCGTGGGCCTGGTACTTCTTCTTGACGCGCTCGCGGCACTTGTATTTGGGGTGCGGCGCCAGGCGCACCACCTCCACCTCCACCGTCTTGTCCGCCTTGGTCGTCACCACCCGCCCCGTCAGCTGCTTCGCCGCCTCGATGCGAAGCTTGCCTCCTCCATTGCCGCCGGTGATGAAGGGCTGCTGGACCCGCAGTGGGAGGGAGATGAAGGGGGAGCTGAGCAGCATAACGGATTGGCCTCTTTCTTCTTTCTCGAGCGCTATCCTATCCTTCGCTTTACTTTTTATCTTGACGTAGGGAGGGGGGCGTAAGGTCAGATCTCCACGAGGGTTTAAAAAAACGCAACACAAAACCAAACGGCTACCTTTTTGCATTAGTATAAGTTAAATCGATCGTTTTATTAAATCGAATCACAGCGAAAAAAGATTGAAAATCGAATGGTTTATCATGGTTTTTTAAACTTTGGTCTTTACTCTTCATTTCTTTGATATACTTATGTATATTATATACACATATATACAGGTGGGCCTTCTCTCCTATAAAAGGTATAAAAGGCTCAAAAGAATGTACTCTCTCTGTCTCATAAAAATCTATTTTTTAATGTACTTTTTTCTTCTGTTTGATCAATAAATTTTTAAAACTTAGTAAACTTTATTAACACATAAATCATATATTATAAAAATATTTTTCATAGTAAATTTAAAGATATTAATTTTTTATTACTTATTAAAGTTTATCAAATTTATATATATTATTAATCAAAGAGGAGAAAAAACACAGTAAAAATAGACTACTCAGTTTTGGAACTATTTTTTTTCCATATATTCTGCTATTTTTTGGACCTTTAGTTTCAAAAAAATACATTGAAAAGTGATAACTATTTATAATTTAGAAAAACTACAAATTTTATATATATTCTGCTATTTTTTTCTCAGGTAGACTGCTGCATTTTTATATGTAAAAATGCAAGCGATTCGATAGCTGTTGGATGGCTCACACAGCAATAAAGAACGGACAAGCAGCAGGGCGTACCTAGGATTTTACTTAAAGTATGTAAAAAAAAAATTCATCTGTATAAATAAAGACAACAGCAAATACGATAGTAGTGTCAAATACTAAATGCTATAAAAGAAGAAAAACTAAGCAAACTACAGAGCACTTTTTCTTTCCATCCGAGATGATCGAATAACCACCTCATACTATCAAACTTTAGTCTAGTTTACTATATCTAGAAAACATGCAGTCTAAAATACTCAAACTCGTAAGAGAGAGAGAAATATTTTTTAAAAAAACACAAAATATTCTATCACTACAGACAAAAAGTTCTATCATTTTATTAAGTATTCTGCCATTCAAAATTAAATGTTTTATGTATTTTACTTAAATATTTTAATAGAACTAAGTGTATTTAGTGTAAAAATCACAGCGGAACAACAACATCTGAATAGAAAAGTTATCAAATAAAACAGTTAATAGATATTAAACCGAGTACGTAAATATTAATTTAAATATTTATGTGAAAAATAGTAGTCTAACATAAACTTATATTAATATCTAAATATATATATAGCGACTGAGATGACCCTGATCCTGTTGATTCGGGGAAGTTACTGTCTTAACGTCAGCTCTGAAGAAGGCTTGGTAGAACTGAAGCAGTAATGGCAAACCGGCGACCATTATTCGGGGTGGAGTTCCACCAGTCCACCGCTACCACAATAGGCTGCTGGTATCATGAGGCCCTCTATAAATGAAAGAAAGAGAAGAATCCCATGACAAGCGCCGCACGGGCCGGGCTGTCAATAAGATGCTACTGTAGTATCTTGTACCCTCCATGAGCCCACGACACAGCAACTTTGTCCGGCCCACGGCACCAAGCAATATAGGAGTACTGTTGTTTCTGTTTCAAAATTTAAGTATTTTTAGTTTAATTAAGTCAATCATTTTTAACTTTTATTAATATATATACATAGGTAATCTCTTCTACTTACTAAAATGTTACTAGATATTATAATAGTTCGTTTCATAATGAATCTTGTTACACTTGATCAATTGTTATCAATTTTCCGTTATTTGGCAGCTAAAGTTAAAATAGTTTGGCTTTGATGACTAAATAAATTAAACGAAGGTAGTAGTAGTGTGATGATAGTGACCTAACTTGGAAGACGTATCCAGAAGGGCTTTTACTACTTGCTGGCAGGACGGCGTTCATCTTATAGCGGAGGACGACAAGGAGAAGGAAGGCATGCGGATGCAGCGCACCAAGAACCGAATCTTGTGGTCAAAAGTTGTGCACCGGCCCAAAACAAGGAGAAGGGAGATCAAGGTCCAAAAAGAAAAGAGTTAAATGTTTGTGGTATGGCAGAGAAAGCAATGCGATTTAATCAGATTTTTCCTGCATGATTAAATTATGGGATATATCAGTATAGCCCCACAAGATTTATAATCAAAATACCAGTAGTAATTAAGGAGTCTGCATGAGATGATGATGATGATCAGCACGCGGGAAATATAATAATGTTGCGATCAGTGAGGGATGGAGGACTTAATTAGCAGCACGCGCACCGTGTTGAAAAATGGCATCCATCCCATTTATTATTTGAAGGGGACAGGGGCTCGTCGTCAGTTCGTGTCACAATTCATTCATTCATTAAGAAAACGATCACGTTATTCTTTTTGCAACGAGTGGAGTATATACTCCTAGAAATTTAAAGGTGAAGAGTCAAGACCTGCAACTGTCACAACGATACACAAGATCGCTGGAGCATTATATACATTATTATAAACGAAAGCTGCTTCTCTCTTCTTTGGTTGCAGATGGAATACTACTCCTATAAAAGTATAGCGATCAAATGTAACGGCGGATGAGTGGTTGCTTCGTAGCCGACCAAATCGACCGGCACCACCACCCTCTCTTTTGTTTGGAACCTCGTGTGGACGATCTCTCCTGTCAGTTGTCACCCACGACTCAGACGCAATTACACGGTAGTACGAGTATACTAGTATACTTTTCCAGTGCTTTACGTAAGAGAACTGTCGTCGTCGTCGTCAGGGAACGAAGCACTCGATATAAATAGGGCCCTCCTGCCCTCCTGCATCCTCATCTCCAGCCAGCAGCAGCCAGTTAACAGAGGATCAGAGGACATAGATACATCTCCAATCCAATTCATATATAATCTTCTCGATCGTTGCGGCTAGCTTCTTCATCGCTCCATCGGTTTGGTGAGCACAGCACATGTACCCTCTCCGTTGTGATTTCTGCATACCTCTGGAGTTGTACACTCTTTTCTTTCTCTCTTTCACTTCTAGCTAGGAGTAACAGAGACAGAGATTGGTAGCTGCCGAATCCTCTTCTTCTTCCTCCTCCTCCTCCTCCTCCTCCTCCTCCTCCTCTGTACTGTCAGTGTACTGTTAGGGTCTGAAAGGAGCTGTATGCCTGCATGAGGAGGAGGAGTGCTAAGTAGCACCCATCTAGTCCATCTTCCATAGGAGTAGTACCATACCAGCACCAGCAGCAGGCAAAGCAGGACAGACGTGTGTGAAGTGGAACTCTGACCATATTCATTTGTTACTCATTCTTCATGGTTGTTGCCTTAATTTTCTTAGCTAGTACACTAGTAACAATTGTGCATGCATGCTGCGTACCAGCTAGTAGTACGTATTCCGTACGTATTAGCATGCAATTGATTACGGGGTTTGAACATTTGTCTCTACAAAGCAAGATTGTACTCACCAGCTGATCGATCGATGACCATGACAATTGTGCACCCTGATCATGAAGTGCACTCAAAGCTAAGAAACATCGCATGCATGGTCCCTTCCCTCATAGCTAGCAGCCTGCATATAAGTATACATGCAGGTCCAGAAGCATGCGCAGCTTCAATTCATTTCATCATCGATCCTAACAGTATAAATTAGCTGCAGGGACCAGGTAGCAATCGGAGAGAAGCAACAAGACCTTGATAATGAAGGAGCAGGAGTCGTCTTGCTGTGTCGTCGTCCCCCCTGGGTTCCGTTTCCACCCCACAGAGGAAGAGCTGGTGGGCTACTACCTCGCAAGGAAGGTCTCGTCGCAGGAGACTGACCACATCATCCAGGAGGTGGATCTCTACAGGATCGAGCCATGGGATCTGCTTCGGCTACAGAGATCAGCTACGGGGGAGGAGAGCAAGGAGTGGTACTTCTTCAGCTACAAGGACCGCAAGTACCCCAGCGGGACGAGGACCAACCGCGCCACGGCGGCGGGCTTCTGGAAGGCCACGGGGAGGGACAAGCCGGTCATGTCGTCCCGCCTCAGGGGCAGCAACTGCAGGGTCGTCATCGGCATGAGGAAGACGCTCGTCTTCTACCAGGGCCGCGCACCCAACGGCCGCAAGACCGACTGGATCATGCACGAGTACAGGCTCCAGTCCGACGAGCACGCGCCGCCCCAGGAGGAAGGCTGGGTCGTGTGCCGCGCATTCCAGAAGCCGGTTCCCAACCAAAGGCCCTCCTCCTTCTCCTCCTCTTCCTCACTGATGGCGTATCGTTATCCCATCAGTCCCACCTACGTCGTCGACGGTCATTTCTTGCCCCCGCTGTCGTATGCGGCAGACGACTTTGAATCCAAGACGAAGCAGCATCTCTTCCCGCAGCTCATCGACAACGGCTACCAGCAAGAGAATCTCTTGGGAGAGGAGCTGACCATGATCCAGCACGGAGGAGGAGTAGGAGTAGGAGGACCGCAGGCTGCTGCCGGCAACATTGATTGGAACTTCCTCGACACCTTGCTGTCGTCCACGATCCATGACCCTTCATCCTCTTAAGGAGTACGGAGTAGCTAGTACACTAGTTTGATGCTTGTACGGAACATTCATCGGCACTTAGCTTGCCATTGGTGTTGTGTGTGTATTTATGTACGATCGAGTAGCTTAGCTCTGTATTCACTCCGTTTTTTAAATGAGTATTGTCTAGAGTCTGATATAATACATGCATGGTTCTGTTTTCACTGATGCGTATATGATGAATGGTGACAGACTTGTAAAAGAAATCAAGTTGGTCCACGCGGAATGGGTATGGTACACCGAATTCAAAGATGTCGATTGAGTGAAAGAAGATAGAAACCGATCGAAAGGGACTTGCATCTTCTTCTTCTTCTTCTAGGTGACGGGGGGCATGTGAATATGCGACCCACTCAAGATCGAGACTTGAGCAAGACGTAGCTATCCCAGCTAGGTTGCTATAGCTAGCCGAGCAGCTGTCTTGATCTCTCGGGAGGCTACCTTTTGCCGGCCGGGTTATGCCGGGTGCGCCACCGCCGGCCGGCGAGAGATCATCGATCAGCCGGGGCAGCGGCATGCAGTGCTACTCGCTGGTACTGGTTGGCTAGTGCATGCAGCACCAACCATATACAGATGATCATAGATTGAATTTGGAGATTTGTTGGACGGCAGGCGGCGCCCTTGTCGGAAGGGAATACAACACTACTTGTATCTTATCTCATGGATTCATTGGGTTTTTCTGATGACGGTCATCTTAATTTACAACTCAAAATAATATAATAAAGTACTCCCTCCCATGTCAATATATACGGAGTACAGTAGCTGAAAATAAATGCAATAACAAAAAAAAAGAAGATGGAGAACAAATGGTTAAAAGACCGTGTATCGATACAAATGGGCCTGTTTATGGATGCAAATGGGCGTATTCTTCAGTATGAGGCCCAAAAGCAAGCCCAACATCAACCTGGGGAGAGGTCCGAGGGTTCACTCCTTCCTCTTCCTTGCCCGTGGCGCCGCCGACCAGGGGTCCAGGACGCAACAACAAACAGCAACAGCGGCCAGCATCCATTTCCATTCGGCATTACCCCACGCCTCTCCTCGCTCTCCGCCGTCAAACCCTAACCCTAGGTTCAATTCAATGGCGGACAAGCAGGCTCCGTCCGCCGACCATGGCGACGAGGAGGAGGCGGTGCTCGCCCGCGCCCAGGACGTCATCGCAGGGGTCCTCGACCGCGAGACCGACCCCAACCCCCGACTCCTGCACACACTCGCCACCCTCTGCGAGCTCCACGATCAAAGGTCTGCTCTGCTCCTCTTTATTTATTTTTTGTTCTGAAAAAAAGGAAAGAAAATTAGAAGTACAAGAGAAGATGCAAACGTAGTTGTACGGCAATTTGCAGGCGGGATGAGGATGACTGATTTCGATTTCGTTCCTGCTCTTCATTTTTTTGAGGCTTGTTATGCTGCTTGGGGGAACTGTGACTCCCCTCAATTAATCCCATCCACTTATATTTAAAAATTAAGTACCGGCCCACTCGTCCACAAATTAAAGTACTCCGTATCTTTTAGTAGGTGCCTTCCTATTTCTATTTTTAGCCGGTAGATCTAATCAAATGAAACGAATGGCTATTTTTAACTCTAAGCCCTAGAACAAAACTCTCTTTCTGTTATTATAAACTAGGAATTAACTGCCCTTTACTTGCAGATATCTTCAGTTATGCTCAAGCAACCCAGTGTTTAATAACATCAATACAAGGAGCTCATATATCATAGGCAAGCTGGCAAATTTGCTTCGGGTATATATCATTATTTCCACCACTCGAGAATTTTATAGTGGTGAGAAAAAAAACTAATTCCAAATTTATTGGCAGGATAATGATGATTTCTACGAGTTGGTGTTCTGTAAATTCCTCTCTGATACCTCCTACTCTCATGCCGTACGTGCTGCCGCTGCTCGGCTGCTCCTAAGCTGCCATTCTTCATGGACCGTTAGCTTCTCACTTATCCTCATATCTGTTCCTCTGTCTTTTTCTTCCAGTTATGCTTACTAACTAACTACATTTCTTGTTGATGCTGTTTCCCTCAGCCCCAATATCCTCATGTATTCGAAGATACTATCATAGAGAACATTAAAACCTGGGTAACTAGGGATACTGAGGCATCTAAAGAATGTGAATGGAGGTACTTAGGAAGAGATAAGCCTACAGACGCTGAGATGCTCAGAACATATGCTATTGGGTTGCTTGCCATGGCTCTGTCGAGCAGGTACTTTTCTCGTTAATTAATTCGCTAACTAGTGGAGATTGCATATCACTATTATTATTCTGATAGTCATCTTATTCTTGCAATTCTTCCCCCTTGTCAGTGGTGGGCAGTTGGTAGAAGGTGTCCTGTCTATGGGGGTATCAGCCAAGCTCATGCGTTTCTTACGTATGCGAGTCCTTGGGGATGCATCGTCTTCACAAAAGGATGCCAATCATCCAATTGACACCAAACATTCTCGTGGCAAAGATGATAATAGGGGCAAATCACGGCTAGCTCAAGACAGTTCTCGGTTAGGTGGATCAAGGGCTGGGTTTGGAATATTAGCTGACAATGCATTGGAAAAGGACAGTGACACAGGTGTTGGAATGAGGCAACCACATGGAGAAAGATGGACTGATGACACTGATACCTCATTGGATATCGACATATCCGAGACCAATACCTGTGACATAAAGTCAAAACATTGCGAGAATGGTGAGCTGTTAAAGAGAAAGAGTAGAACTGGGCCTCGGGTTCGGGTGAAGGGAAAAGCAGGTGAAAGCTTGCCTGAATGTGAAATAACGCCTTCATCACCAACCTCAGGATTGAGAATAGGTGGTCGTGCTACCCGAGATAGGAATGCGCCGAGGATTGAAGAGCCAAAGAAGGCAACTGATACATCCATTATCTCCTCAGACATTTCCTTGGGCACTATTTCTAGAGAGGAATATGAAGATCGGTTCGGGGATTGTATTATTGGTTTAAAGGACATTTCTGGAATTGTTTTAAAGGCAGTGAGAGCTGCTGAAGCTGAGGCCAAGACTGCAAATGCACCTGATGAAGCTGTGAAAGCAGCAGGTGATGCTGCTGCTGAGCTTGTGAAATCTTCGGCCTTGGAGGTATCAGGGGAAAAACACATTGCTAAATTTATGTAACAGGGATAGCTACAGTATCTTTTCAGTATTACTGACTGTCGTCTCATGTTGTGCTGCACCTTTGCAGGTTTGGAAAATTGAGAATAATGGTGATGCGGTTATGGTAGCTGCCGAGAAAGCTGCCTCTACTGTTGTAGAGGCTGCTATAGCAACTAGTATCTCGCGGTAAGGGTGAATTACCCAAGCACACTTTCTCTTTCTCATTTTTATTTCTTCTACTTTGTGCCTCTTACATGAGAGATTATGATGCTATTACAGAAGTCCGAACCAAACTAGTGAAGAGCCTGGGGTGGAAGAAGCTGTGCAAACCATTGAAGACCAGGAGCTAGAAGATTTTGTTATCGGTGACCATGGGCAACTCTTGCAACTAAGAGAAAAATATAGCATTCAGTGCTTACAGATTTTGGGAGAGTATGTTGAAGCTTTGGGTCCTGTTCTCCATGAAAAGGGCGTTGATGTTTGCCTTGCATTATTGCAGAGGAGCATAAACGACAAGGATGGTTGTGGTCACTTTCTGTTACTTCCTGATGTCCTTAAATTAATCTGTGCTCTGGCCGCCCACCGAAAATTTGCAGCGCTTTTTGTTGATCGTGGTGGTATTCAGAAGATACTCTCTGTCCCTAGAGTTTCTCAGACATATACTGCTCTTTCTGCCTGCTTATTTACTTTCGGGTCTCTTCAGGTAATCGTGAATTAGTCCACTGCTTGATTATGCAATCCTAATGTTCATCTTTTTTATACCTGCATGTTAATCTTTCTATGCTTGCAGACTACCATGGAACGCGTTTGCGCTCTCTCATCTGATACTCTTGATAATGTTGTTGAGTTGGCACTTCAAATTCTTGAGTGCCCACAAGATCTAGCTAGAAAAAATGCATCCATTTTCTTTGCTGCTGCTTTTGTGTTCAAAGCTGTTTTGGATTTGTTTGATGCGCGGGGTGGGATGCAAAAACTTCTCGATATCCTTAATGGATGTGCATCTGGATCTGGTGGTAACTCTGGAGGACTGGGATCCTCAAATGTAAATCAAGGGAATGATCGATCACCTGCTGAAGTTCTGACTTCATCAGAAAAGCAGGTTGCATATCATACATGTGTTGCACTCCGTCAGTATTTTAGAGCTCATCTTCTCCTGCTTGTTGATTCCATTCGGCCAAGCAGAAGCGTCCGTTGTATTGCTCGGAACACTTCTAGTGCTAGAGCTGGTTACAGACCATTTGACATTGGCAATGAGGCTATGGAAGCTGTTTTTCGTCAGATTCAGCGAGATAGAAAGCTTGGTCCTGCTCTCGTGAGAGCGCGGTGGCCGGCATTGGAAAGATTTATGGCATCTAATGGCCACATTGTAATGCTGGAGTTATGCAAGGTAAATTCACTGTTATTTGAATTTAAACAGTTGCGCTCTTTTGTGTTGTATAAACTTTCTGTTGCTAACCCTGCTTACTCCACAGTTTCAGGCACACGGTGATCGATATTTGCGAGACTTAACTCAATATGCGATTGGAGTTCTGCACATTATAACACTTGTTCCCTTCAGCCGTAAACTGATAGTGCATGGAACTTTAAGCAACAATCGTGTTGGTATTGCTGTCCTGTTAGACGCGGTGAAAAGTTTCGACTATGTTGATCATGAGGTGCGATTTTAGTTATCAAATATGAATTAAATAAGCTTCACAATTCCAGCTTATGGTTACAGAAGCTATTTTAATGCCATCTCTAATTATCATCACTAATGAATCAGGTTATCTGTCCAGCGTTGAATGTCCTCGTAAATCTTGTATGCCCTCCACCTTCTATCAGCAACAAGCCATCCTCAACTGCCGCACAGCAACCTGCACAAGTTTCTGTGGGGGGTTCTTCAGAAATCAGAGACAGGAGCGTTGAGAAAAGTGCTTTAGATAAGAATCTGACAGTGAGTCAGGGTGACTCTCGGGAACGATCTAGTGATGGCCACACATTACATCAAGGAAACACCACACAAATTAGCACACCTGTTGTGCCCTCTGGAGTGGTTGGTGACCGGAGAATATCACTAGGAGTTGGAGCTGGGGGTCTGGGTCTTGCTGCACAGTTGGAACAAGGATATCGTCAAGCTCGAGAAGTAGTAAGAGCGAACAATGGCATTAAAATTCTTTTACAGCTTCTCAGTTCTCGGATGGTTACACATCCTGTGGCTATTGATTCAATTCGGGCCCTTGCATGCCGTGTCCTGCTTGGGCTGGCGAGAGACGACACCATTGCACATATACTGACAAAACTACAGGTATTGTGGGCCATTGGGCAGTACTTGTCTCCCTGGTTTTTTTTTTCTCTCCCTTACCTCCAGTTTTAAGCACCATAGTGTAAGAGAAATTCTTTAGCTGTTCTTAACTATTGAGTCCTTTGCATGTTGATTGCTGAATATAGTCTGCCCCTCTCTATTGTCGTTGGACCCTTTATTTCAGGCATAGATGAAAAAAATTAGTGTAATCACATGAAGCTGACTTTGTTCATAAATGTGCACTCAATGTTTCAGGTGGGGAAGAAATTATCAGAATTGATCCGTGATACCAGTGCTCAGGCATCTGGGGGTGATAGTGGAAGATGGCAAACTGAGCTGACCCAAGTGGCAATTGAATTGATTGGGGTAAGAGATTACTATCTGTGTGATTGTATGGATAACTTGCAGTTTTGAACCCCTGCAGAGAGAATATGTGCAGTAAATAAGTAGTGTTATTGCTCAACTGTTTTGGCAGGTTTTGACAAATTCTGGAAAAGAAACAACATTAGCAGCAACTGATGCAGCTGCTCCAGCATTGAGGCGCATTGAGCGAGCGGGAATAGCTGCTGCTACACCCATTTCCTATCACTCAAGGTTTGGTTGCTATTTGTCTGCACTATTGTGTTACCTTGCATCTTTTCCTTATGTTAACCCCTTTTTTTGTTTGTTTGTGTGAAGGGAACTGATGCAGCTGATACATGAACATCTGCTTGGATCTGGTCTCACTGCCACTGCTGCCATGCTACAGAAGGAAGCTGGTCTTGCACCTTTGCCATTGACAGCTGCAGTGCTTCCTGTCCATCAAGTTCCTGCTATGGAAGCATCATCTTTTCAACAATCATGGCCTTCTGGTCGTGTTCAGGGATTTCTCTCAGATAAAGCAAATGTATCCATGGATCAGAGTGGCAATGGATCTGATTCTGTCCTGGCTTTGTCTAAGAAGAAGCCACTGACCTTCTCATCGAGTTTCTCACAAAGAACTCAATCTCCATATCTGTATTCTGGTAATAGATCAAGTAACACCCAAAAAAGTCCATTACCTACTGCAACAGATACCGAAGATGCCGAAATATTGCATAAAACAGCACTTTCACTGCCACTTAAGAGGAAGCTAGTGGATACGAAGGATAATTCTGCATCAGTAGCAAAGCGCCCTACAACAGCTGATCAAGCAGGCCAATCTTCTGTATTCCAAACTCCTGCCCCTACTCGCAGGGGTCTGTCAGTTGTAGTGGATTCTCCTACTGCATTTTACGGTGGTCGGACAATATTTAATAACAATTGCACTGAAAACATGGAGAGTTCTGTAGGTACACCAGGATCGGTGACAACCACATCTCATCCTGGTGTGAATGATCAGCAATCAGGAAATTTGGAGCGGATGACACTTGACTCGATGGTTGTACAATACTTGAAACATCAACACCGGCAATGCCCTGCCCCAGTTACAACTTTACCACCACTCTCTCTGTTGCACCCTCATGTTTGCCCAGAGCCCAGTCGCAGTCTCAGGGCACCTGCAAACATAGCTGCTCGTATGGAAAGCCGTGAGATAAGTAGGCAGTTTACTGGGATCCAGGCACCTCGCAGGGATCGCCATTTTATATACAGCAGGTTCAAACAATGCCGTGTTTGCCGTGATGAACCCTCACTGTTAACTTGCATGACATTTCTTGGAGATGCATCTCGAGTTGCGGCTGGTAACCACACCGGTGAATTAAAAATATTTGACTGCAACACTGCAGACCTTCTGGATACTCTAGCATGTCACCAGCATCATGTGACAATGATGGAGTCAACATATTCTGGTGGAAATGAGCTGATTCTAACATCCAGCCTAAATGAGGTTAAGATTTGGGATGCTTTCTCAATATCTGGAGGGCCTTTGCACACAATTGAGGGTTGCAAAGCCGCTAAGTTTAGCCACTCCGGGACTTTATTTGCTGCCCTTTCTGCAGATGGCTCACAGCGAGAGGTTCAATTATATGATGTACAGACATATAATCTTAATCGGCGGTTTCCTGATAACTCTAGCAATTCAGGTTCAGGCCGGGGTCACATACAACCTCTTATACATTTCAGTCCTTCTGATACAATGTTGCTGTGGAATGGGGTCCTGTGGGATACACGAATACAGAATCCTGTTCATCAATTTGACCAGTTTACAGACTATTGTGGTGGTGGCTTCCATCCAGCGGGAAATGAGGTGCCGTTTTTTTTCCCCTTACATCAATGAAATTATTTTTTTATTTACTTGCATTTTTTGAATTGGCACACAATCACCCTTAACGGTAACCACGCCCTCTCGTATCATTGAAGATTTAGTGGGATGTAGGCATCTAATTTATTGTTCCACTGCCTATCCACCTTGTACTGCCGAGCAGATGAACAGTAATAGTTTGTAATGTGATTGTAAATCATTTTATAGAGAAATTGTTACGATGTTAGTGCAGGGCTATGAGCATCAGGGTTGGCTTGTTAGATGTGCATGCCCTTATTCGATTTCTTCAAACAACAAGTTATCGCTAAAAGTGCCTTAAACCTGCAAGGCTATGCAACATTGTCATTGAATCTCACTTGATGTCCTAGTTAATCAGCAATTAATCTTATTTTTCTTGACACAAAGTGGCATGATGTAAAATTCTGCAATTGCCTATCTAATAGAATATGAGAACCTTTCATACCAGGTGCTGAGTACCTTAGCCAATAAGAGTAGGGTCTATGCTTATTGTGTTAGCGAAATCATTCTGTTTTTGCATCCAAAGTTCACTAACATGACAATATTTCGAGAGGACATTCTCGCCAGTATATTATTATTCTAATCTCTGTTATTAATGTTTTACAGGTGATCCTAAACTCAGAGGTGTGGGATCTGAGAAAATTTAAGCTTCTGAGGAGTGTCCCTTCCCTGGATCAGACAGTAATAAAATTCAATGGCACGGGTGATGTTATCTATGCCATTCTCAGGCGTAATCTTGATGATGTATCATCAGCCATCAATGCTCGTAGAGTCAGGCATCCCCTTTTCCCTGCATTCCGCACTATTGATGCTGTGACTTATTCAGATATTGCTACTGTCCAACTTGACCGCTGTGTCCTCGATCTTACTACGGAGCCTAATGATTCCCTTATTGGGGTTGTTGCGATGGATGATCATGAGGAGCTGTTCTCTTCTGCTCGTTTATTTGAAGTTGGCAGGAAGAGAGTAACTGATGATGATTCAGATCCAGAGGATGCAGGTGATACAGATGACGAGGATGATGACAATGATGACTCAGATGATGACGTTCTTGATCCTGTGTTGGAAGGGGAGACAGATTCTGATCTAAGTAGCTGCAGTGATGACGATGGTGACGATGAAGTTGCCAGTTCGGATGAAAATGGCGACGACCCTGAGTTCATTGATGACATTGACCTTGATGAAGGGAGCTTGCTGGAGATTATGGGTGATAGCGATGGGGATGATGAGAGTGATATGGTAGGGTTGTTTAGCAGTGATGATGATGGTTGGTCAGCGTGAGTGAACCATTTTTTGAAGGAATAGGTTGGGTACAATTTTTTGGGTTAGATTAGAGATGGACAGCACTAAATTTGTAGGCACACGACATGATTGTAATTATTACCTTGTTCTTGCTGGTATGCATCGGCGTAGTTCTTAGTGCCAGTGATAAGTTGAGGCGTTAGATGTTGTAAGTATGCTTGAGTTTCTTGGTGTGACACAAGATGATCAAAATTAAAAATTATTTAATGATGCAAATTTCCTATTGTCGTACGTGAAGCTGATGTTCGAAGGAGGTGTATTTTCATGGTGTGGATCTGACCCCGTACTGTCAGATCCAATGCAACCATCGTATGGCATGAGATGGGAATTTCGTGCTGTAGCCAAGAGGTTGAAATAACTTCGTTAATGGAGAAAGGAAAAATATATTGACATACAAGCTGCAAGAGGAATTAAAGTTAGACTGCATGCTACTAGAACGGAAACTAGCCATGGAGGATCATGAATCAGATTTGGAGCTTGCTCATGTCGACGAACTCGCCGCTGGCGTGCACCTGCCGCACCGTCTTGTCGTAGTCGTCCTCGTCGTATTCCTCCTCTGGCTGCTGCTCCTCGTCGTCTTCTTCGTCATCAGAGGCAGCGCCCCAGCCATATCCGGAGACGGGCCTGCTCGGCGGCCTGGGCACCGTCTGCGCCTCCTGCACGATCCTCATGATCTCCTCCACGCTCTGCAACGACAGGAATGCATTGGTGTTGCCGTTGCTGCTTGCGCCGGCGACCTCACCGCGGCGGCTGTAGTAGGCGGCCTGGGCTTCCTCCTTGAGCTCCCGCGGCAGGTTCTTGAGGAACCACGGGTGGCTCTTGATCTCGCTCATGGTGATCCTCTTGTAGGGGTTTGCGACGAAGATGCGGGAGAGGAGATGGCGGCAGTTTTGGGAGACGTGCACGTACTCTGGTATCTTGTACTGAACAGACATGATCCTCTGCATTATTATCACAGAAGAAGAAGAAGCGGGAATTCCTTCCATTTTATCCTCGATCTGTGGAAATCATCAGAACAGAATAATTGATGTTGAAGGGGAAAGAATTATTACCGAGATTGTCTTTCTGAAGTTTTTGGGGTCCTTTGGATCTTCGAATGGGTAGGCTCCCACCAGCATGACGTAAAGCGTGACCCCGCACGACCACACGTCGGCGTGCTTGCCGTCGTACTCGCGGCGAGACAGCACCTCCGGCGCGATGTACGCCGGCGTGCCGACCGTTGACTTGGGACGGGAGTGAAGCACAGACGACTGCAAAATTAAGCATCTTTGAGTTTGAGATCGTTGGGATGAAGAACCGTATGATCATGAATAAAGCAGAGACGAGACGAGTCGACCGTGCCGTGCCTTTGAGTATCCAAAGTCGCAGATCTTGAGCCGCGGCGCCGGGCTTCCGTCCAGCAGCGTGTTCTCCAGCTTGAGGTCTCGGTGGCAGATCTGCATGGCGTGGCAGTAGCTGACCCCGCAGACGAGCTGCTGGAAGAAGTAGCGGGCCTCGTCCTCGTGGAACCTCCCGGCGTCGCAGATGCGCTCGAAGAGCTCACCGCCGGCGGCGTACTCCATGACGATCGCCAGGTGCGTCGGCGTGAGAACCACCTCCTTGAAGCGGATGATGTTGGGGTGCCGGAGAGAGCGGTGGTTGACGATCTCGCGGAACACATTCTCGTCGATCTGCCGTCTCGTCACTTCATTAATTAGTTGGCAAGAGAAAGAAGAAGAAGAAGAAGAAGACGACGAAATGAAAGAAAAGTTGGTTGATGGCGACGCACCCTGTTTCCTCTCTCGATGAATTTCATGGCCACGAGCTCCCGCGTCTCCTTGTTCCGCATCAGCTTGGCCACACCAAAGTTGCCCGCCCCGATCTCCCGAACTGGCTCGTACTTGTCCATCTGCAGCCTTTATCTTCCTGTTCTTGCTGTTCTTGTTCTTGAGGAGCTAAGCTAGAGATGGATAGGATCAGGGGTGATGGTGAATCTGCTGCTGCCTTATTAGGCTCTGCTTTTTTTTGTTGCCAGATTAGGAGGGAAGGGTATAATTCGCCTTAGCTGCCTTATCTGGTGACAGAGAAGAAGACCTGGTCTGTGTGGAGCCGGAAAACAAGAGGAGGAGAGAGAGAGAGAGAGAGAGGGGAAGATGCGGAGGCCAGGCAAGGGGAGGGTGAGTCGGAGGCGGAGCAGGTGGTGGCTTGCCTTGTTGACGGCGATTGCAAGTGGAAGGGCTCGTAATATATGTTGACGGACGGCAAGGCCAGCGTCTTGCTGCTAGGTAGGAGTACATATGTCTTTCTTTCTTCACTGAAGAAGATGTTCTTTATACTACAATTTTCAATAGTAAAAAAAGATAGATGTTGTTGCAGGCAGGGCAATCAGTTACTAAACTGTAGATGGGAGTGCTGGTTGATTCATTCCCCAGTCACAACTGTTGCTTGTGCCAAAGGGCATCATCCCCATCGATAGCTGCTCCTACTTTTTTGAGAATTATGACATGATGGCACCACTGCCCTTCTTCTTCTTCTTCTTCTTTTTTCCTCTAGGCTCTACTTTACTCGCAGAGAGAGAGAGAGAGAGAGAGAGGCACATGAATGCTGAATCGATCTTAAGAAATTTTCCAGATGAGGATGAGGATGAATGGAACGAAGAACAAATATCTACACCAAGGAAGAAGGGGCTGCTGTGCTGTGTTGTTGAATCGTTAGATTATACAGCATCCTCAACCACCGCGGCCACCAAGCGCTCTGCTATGCTGTACTGACAAGGACGCCATCGCTAACAAGCACAGTGATGCAAAGCCGCATCGTCGGCTAGCGGTGACTTTTTTTCTTCTTCTTCTTCTTCTTCTTCTTCTTTTCTTCCATCCAGTAAATATAAATATAAATAAAAGGTCACTGTAACGCAAAGCATCATCAGCAAGCCGACTAGCCGCGCGGCTAATGAAATCCTAACATAATGTTTGAAAATTTTATCCTTTCCTTTTCCTGAATCGAATCACGCAGCTGCGCGTGGATCGGGATCTCCATATGTGGAATGCATTGCTGCAACTGGTCTCTGAAGAATATTCATATTCATTCATTATCATTCTCTTCTCTCAACTAGCAGTAGACCAAGGAAGGAAGGAAGAAGGGATGAGGAATCTTGGCCGTGGGCCAAATCGTAAGTTGAATTTCCTGATTCTCCTGACCCAGCCCACTAGCCCACTCAACTCAACTCGAGTACTGGACCGACCAAGGAGGGAGAAGAAGACCTAGTCTTCTTCGTCGTCTGTGACGAATGTTCCTGTTCCCGGGTTGATCGCCGCGAAAAAGAAGAATAGGATGCTGAAGAGCAGCAGCGGCTCGATCTCGTTGATGGGCGCGCCGGTCTCTATGTTGAGCTGCGCGAGCGCTCCCTTGCCCGTGATGATCTCGCCGATCAGGGAGAAGGCGATGCCGAGCTGCGCGAGGCGTCCCACGAAGAGCTCGTTGGCCTTGGTGAAGCCGAAGAGCGGCCCTCCCTCTCTCAGGCCGAGGGCGGCGCGGAATCCCTTCCCCGGAGGGATGACGGCGCGCTCGAGCCCGGTGGCGTCGTCCACGAACCGGCCGCGGTCGCCCAGCGCGCCGATGGCGGCTCGGCCTCCCTCGTAGATGGGGATGCCCGTCTCCAGGTTCAGCTGCGCCAGGATGCCCTTCCCCGTCACGACCTCGCCCAGCAGGGAAGCAGCGAAGCCGAGCATGGCCACGCGGCCCACGAAGAGCTCGTTCTCCTTGGTGAACCCGATGCCGCCGGAGGTGCCGAAGATGCCGTCCTCCACACGCCTACCTCCTGTTGTCTTCTTCTCGGCCACCTTGCTCTTACTGCTCTTCTTATTATTGAGCTTGGAGGTCCTGCTCTTGAACACAGCCACGATCTGCTGCCGGCCACGACGAGGAATCTGGTGGTGGTGCAACCAGACAAGAACCGCCATGGGTTGCTGCTGCACTGCGAGGGCCATGCTTGCTCTTATAACTCTGTGTGTGTGTGTGTGTGTGTGTGTGTGTGTGTTCGATCACTTCTTGCTCAAGCTTGGCTGCTCGGTGCTCTTCTTCTCCAGGCGTGGTAGTGGTATTAATACAGAGGAGAGGAGAGGAGAGGAGAGGAGGGAGAGAACCTGCGGGCTGCGGCTAGAAGACAGGAGAGAGTGGTGACGACTGACGGGATGGAAGAGGAAAAGCGAAGGCCACACGTCGCCCGCCTGGATCCGTGGAGACGATCTGCTTGCTGTTGCTGCATCCGAGATCCGAATGCGACCGAGCAGGAACTACAAGAGCAGCAGTAGCAGCTACCAGCAGAGCAGACGAACATCGTTCTAGAAGATGCAGGACACCTCCTTGTCCTTGCATTGCGGCAACTCTTTCTGTTCTGTCCAGCCACATGGACAGCTCTACAACTTTCAGACATCGACTCTCTTGTTCTGTCTTGCTGCTGCCTTCCTGGTATATTTCTCCGTTTATGTACCTTGTAGTGAACCATTAAACAGAACCGGTTCCATGGTGTAGTGGTTAGCACTCCAGACTTTGAATCTGGCGACCTGGGTTCGAATCCCGGTGGGACCTATTTTTTTTCCTTTGTCTCCTCTTATTTTCCTCGTCCTGCTATAAACTCGTAGGTTATTGCTTGCGTAAAATACTCCCTTCATTCTAAAATTTAAGCATTTTTAGATTTAATCAAAGTTAACTTTTTATCACTTTAATCATTAATAATGTATAATTAATAATTTTTTATCATATAAAAATTATATTTTTAAATTTTTTTCTTTCTCTTCTTATTTCCCTCATTCTGCTATATAAACTCCTAGGTCATTGCTTGCGTAAAATACTCCCTTCATTGCAAAATGTAAGGTTTTTTTAATTTAGTCAAGCTAATTTTTTATCACTTTGACCACTAATAATGTATAATTAATAATATTTTAGCATATAAAAAATTATATTTTTTAAATTTATTATGAGATAAGCTTTCATAAAAAGTATATATTTTTATATTAAAATTATGTAATTTTTTAAATATTATTAAGTAGAAGTTAAAAGCATTTGACTTTATCTAAATTTAAAAATATTTATATTTTAGAATAGATGTAGTATATATATATTACTACATATATTTATTATTTTTTAAGCATTTCTTGGCATTTCCTCTTTTTATTTATTTATGAATACTTTTTTATGTTATGATGAAAAGAGGAAGATAAATACTTTTCTGTTGGGCTTAGCAACGCGGCAAAATAGGAGTAGAGGAGAGAGGGGAGCGCGAGGAATATGGAAACGACCCAGGCCACGATCTTTTCTGTTCAAGTCCGTAGGTTGCCTTCCCTTTTTTTTTTCTTTTTTTTTGCGTTTTCGTTTTCTTTTTCGTTTTCATTTTCCCAGAGAGAGGGAAGAGGGAGAGGAAGAGGAAGAGGTAACCCCAAAAAAAGTGGAGAGAAGAGAGAAGATAAACCCTAGAGGAGGAGTACTCGTAGAAGCTAGCCATGGCCCTTGAGCCGCCCGCCGCCGCCGATGATGCCGACCCTCCCGTCAGCACCGACGTCTGGCTCGCCTGCGCCGTCCCCATGTCGCGCCTCCCCGCCATCGGCTCCGAGGTCTACTACTTCCCCCACGGCCACGCCGAGCAGTGCCCCGAACCGCTTCCCTCGACGCTCCCCAGGCCGCACATCTTCCCCTGCACCGTCACCGCCCTCCGCCTCGCAGCGGACACCAAGACCGACGAGGTCATGGCTCACATCTCCCTCCAGCCAGGGCCACACGGATCATATTCCGCTCCTGCCTCTGCCGCCGCCGATCCCGCCTTCCGCTTCTACGGCAAGCTCCTCACGCAGAGCGACGCCAACAACGGCGGCGGATTTTCCGTCCCCCGCTACTGCGCCGACCTCATCTTCCCCAAGCTCAACTTCGACGACGAACCGCCCGTGCAGACCCTCCTCGTAAGGGACCTCGCGGGCAATCCATGGCAGTTCCGACACATCTACCGGGGCACGCCGCGCCGACACCTGCTCACCACGGGATGGAGCAAGTTCGTGAACGCCAAGCTGCTAGTCGCGGGCGACACCATCGTCTTCATGAGACGCCCCGATGGAGAGCTCCTCGTCGGAATGCGCCGCGCCCCAAGGTTCCCGTTCGTTCGCGAGGGACCGGGACGCGACATCGATACCCGCGCCAGGGTGCCGCCCGAGCGCGTCATCGAGGCCGCGCGCCTCGCCACGGAGGGGAAGCCGTTCACCGTCACCTACTACCCGCGCCTCGGCGCGGGGGAGTTCGTCGTGCCGCGCCAGGAGGTCGAGGACGCGCTGACAATCGACTGGGAGCCAGGGATGCAGGTGCGCATGCAGGCAATGGAAGGCGAGGACGCCAGACGGATCATCTGGGCAAACGGTACCGTCAAGGAACTACGAGCCCAAATGTGGCGACCCCTAGAGGTCGAGTGGGATGACTCATCTTCGTCAATGAAGAGAAGACATCTCAATGCTTGGCAGCTCCAGTTTGTTGGATGCGCTCCTCTTTTCAAGAGGCTCAGGAGCCATGATACTCTTCTGGACTCTGGAGTCGACTCCACCATGGTTGCTCCACTACTGCTGACCAAGGAGATGGGGCTGCTACCCACTCCTCCTCCTCCTGCTGCTGCTGCTGGCATGCAGGAAGCCAGGCATAACGGCCCTACTGATCATCCATCCTCTGCGAGGATCACAGCGCAGCTACTATTCCCCAGCCCCGTGGAGGACCTCAGTGGTGCCTCTGAGATTTTGGATCCAGAATTGGGTTCTCCTCCGAGCAACTCAGCGACCGACATGGCTCCATCTACTGACCTTCCTGCTGTCGAAACCAGGAAGAGCATACAGCTTTTTGGCGTCACAATAACACCCCATGCCTTGCCAAGTGCTGCGGATGCTTCTTCTGAAGAAGTGAACAATGAAGTTGCTGATGACAGTGTGGTTGATGAAAATGCTGAACAGGATGCTTAAACCTTGCAGGTCTGCGCGTGTACCTCCTCAAGGCTGAAGGTAGTTACGTATCATCCCGCATCGCTCTTCACACTAGCTACTAGGAAGTAACTGATGTGTGTGTGTTATATATATGACGCTTAATTTGCAGATGGTTGAGACTGTTAGTTGGTTCCTCTCCACCAACCGATGGGATGCTTCAAGCTCATCTGTAGTTTTCGTAGTGCCCTTCTATAGTAGACTAGTAATAGTTAACTTTCTTAGAAAAAAAAGAGCCATGGATCCATGATGCATGCAGTTAATTACTCTTGGTGCTTGTTGAATTGCTGCAGTTGCATGTTCGGATGTTCCGTTTCGTTAATCTTCCCCGTCTTCTGCTGTGCTAGTCTGTCCGTTAGAGGAAATTGAGACTCGTATGAGTACGTTGGCTGCTGATTTGATTTGGTTTAGCTGGTGCTCTGGTGTCGATCTGAATCAGCTCGTCAAACCACCCTCGGTTCATTTTGATTTCTGCGACGCAACGGCAAGGCTAATATCTTGATTCCCTTCCCTTAAAGTTCTCTTTGCTTCAAGGTTATCACAGCTTTTTCAATGAAAGTCAGTCAAAATGGTCTTTTTTTATCAAGATTGAAATGAGACTTCCCATAAGGCATAAACAAAAGATCGTTCTGGCTTTAGCAAAGTACAAGTTGTACTAGTACTTTGATTGCACGAAAAGATACTATTGTTGTTAGCAATCAAAAGGAGAAAAGGAGAACGGAGATCAACTTGGTAGCAGCCGACAGGCGCAGATAGGACTGCTTATGCTGTATTGACAACTAGTACTAGTACGTCAACGATTATCTGTCTGTCTGTTCAGTAGGATCGCAGCATGGGCATTGGGCATTGGGCATGGCCAGCTTGGTTGCAGAAATGGCCGGTCCCAGCAAAGACAGATGCAAATCTGTTCTTATGCGGAGCAGAGTAAGTAAATCCACCGTAATCAATCTCAGGGCAGAACAAGAAGGATCAGGATGAACTGAGATCCAACCAGCAGATTTTCTTTTATAGTACAGAGTCTTTCTCTATTTTCCTCTGTAGGAGTATTTTTTTTTTATACAAGTCTGTTAAAGTAATATAACGATGGTCACAAGCAACAAGTTGAAGCTGCGGCAGTTCCGAGCTTCACCACTCCTCTGCTACATGCAAAATTTACAAAGTCAATGAAACATAAGCACACTCGCACTCGGTTATACTCACGACCATGCCCGGTCGCCGTGCGCCGCGGCGCCGCGCCTCCGTGTCAGGTTCCTGATCCAGCCCCTCCCCCTCGCCGTCTTCTTCACGTCCATCCCAACGACGGCGGCGCCACCAGCCTTGGCCGCGGACCTCTTCCAGCGCGCCAGCTGCAGCAGGCGTCCCACCACCTGCTTGCGCCACCGCGTCACGCCGCCCCGCTTCACATTGTCCACCACCGCCACTACAGCTGCTGTCGACGACGACGAAGACGACCTCACCGGAGCTGCTGCAGCTGCCGCGCCTTTATTATTCTCCGGCTTCTGCTGCTTGTCCTCCCAGGTGGCCTTGCCGTTGTCCTCGAACTTGATGGAGATGAAGGAATCTAAACCAGGGGGAGAGAAGAAACATAAGACGTCGAAGAGCACGCCGAAATAAACTCGACTTACTACCATCAAGGCTCGCGACGGAGGCGGTGTCATCGTCGGAGTAAGCCTCTTGTTCATCGGAATGGCGGCGCTGGTGGTGGTGCCGGGAGTCGAGGCGCTGGAGGAGGAATGAGGAGCCGAGCGCGAAGACCTTGGGGAGGGAGATGCTGCTCGTCCTGCGGCGAGGAGGAGGCGCAGGCGGACCACCAGCAGCATCTCTTGACGAGGCGGACAGGAGGAGGAGGAGGAGGCGGTCCTTGAGGCAGTGGGCACAGACGCCGACCACCACTTCCCTGGGGTGGAAGGAGCAGAAGGAGCCGTCGCCCTCATTGCCGTGCGCAAGCCTGTTCATGGGGATCGGCAAGGCAAGAACAGGCACGAAGAGGATCGGAGGAGCAAGCGACGAGAGAAGAAGAAGACTGATTTGCTTTGGTTGTTTTACCAATCAATCAAACAATCATCAGGGGAAGAAGAAGAGCAGAGATGAGAATGCAGACAGGTAGACAGACAGAGCGACCGTGTGGGCTCCTCTCCTAGTGGAGGGAAAGAAAGGCAACCAGGACTGTTCCCTTCCCTCCCCTCCCTCCCTCGTCGTCGTTGATATGGGAGTGAAGTGGTTGCCGATAAGTTTGGCGCCGGTTGGAATTTCATCTCATATGAATTTAATAAAAATTAGTTTTAATTTTACAAAAAAAAGTTTATATATATATATATATAGAGAGAGAGAGAGAGAGAGAGAGACACACACACACACACACACACACAGAGCAATTAGGAAGCTTTTCCAGTCATAGCAATTAGGGCATGGTGACGGACGGTGGATCCAGTGTCGTCGGGGCGATGGTCCAATGAAGCATTGAAAAGGACTAGCTATCTTTCTTCCATCCATATCATGCGATGCAATGCAGCAGCCACCCACATCGACTGATTGCTTTATTGATTGTTAGAGCGATTGATTGACGATCAATAACCTCCTCCTAATAATCCGTTCCGTCCGGGCGTATGGGAGATCATCTTCTGCCTATATATATAGGATGGGATGGGATCGGATCGGAGAACACCACGTACTACTGGATTTTCCGTTTCCATTATAGGAGTACTCCTGATACTCCTGGAACAAGAGAACACGAAGCTTTCTTTCTTCACTTGAAAGATAATCTATGACGGAGGATGCAGATGGACTGGATTGGATGGATTCAATGAATTGGCCTCACTAAACACTACACAAGGGCCGGGAGAGGTGATGAATGCAACAGCTAGCTAACAGTGCAACATGCACCCACATGGGCTGTTCGTGTTCCTGATCCAGATGCTTAATCCTACCAAAGGATCGAATGGCGCAATTGATTAGGATCTTGTGATCCTTCTTTCCTACTACCACCTATAGGGCCTTGCAACTCTTCAGTACAGACCAACCACGTCTCGACAAACATATCTGCTATCAGGGCCGTCCGTAGAAACACTGACCCAAGACTCTCCTACAGCATCTTCCCACGATTATTACCGAAGAACTACTGTATCCAATAATTACGTGTAAATCCACTTCCACAAATCACAGCAAGGGCAGCACAGGATTGCTAGATGACTAACGACATACATCCGCATATCATTTCCAGTCAAAGAAAAAAGGTGAGAGCTACAAGATACACAGGCGAGTCGACATTGCATCCCTATTGACATTGACACCAGCTAACTTCATAATCTAAAAGGAGTACCTACTGAACAACATACAAAATTTCGAGTTCAAAAAACTTACAAAACAATGACCAATCAACTAACATCAGCAGCCGTTCAGGTGCAAGCCTCCCGTCTTCCAGGATTACATTAACAGAGAATGTGGGAGCTGACGCTCATGACGATTTCCCGAGCTCAGAGGATGGCAGGTTCCATAAGTTGATAACTTCTGAACAAACCAACAAATAATAATAAGTGGCAATGATCAGAAAGGAGGGGGAAAAAAACAACAGAAAACGTGACATCCAACAGTTGCAGCCAAGTACAAATGTAAAATTCAATCTCAACTCAAACTAAGTTGACAAATGCTCATCTATAACTAATGGCATCCCTTGTTTTGTATTTTCAAACTCCAAATTTCCTTCATTTGAACAAATTCCAGACTAAACTCCAAATTTCCTTCATTTGAACAAATTCCAGACTAAACTCCAAATTTCAATTAAGAGCAAAAACATCTCACCTTTGCCAAATCCATCTATGTTAGCATAGCACAAAATCTAACATGTCTAGCATTGACAACACATTCTTAAAGAGCAAATTAAAGCCATCATAAATTGTGATGACATAATAATATGTAGGTGGTGGTATTCGTACCATGTTCCAATCCAGATCAATTGCATACGAATATGTGAAACTAGAACTATGAGTCACAAATGCCATGCTGAGAAAGGAAGTCTGCATGAAGCAGGAGAGCGTGTCTGATGGTAATTTGTTAAATGCAACATAAACAGAGATATGTTCATACTTATTAATGCGATATTAATGACTGTAACCAATGGGAAAAAGAGATAGCCAAAGCAAGTAAAAACAAACAGCAACACAGCACAGACATGAATTCCCATCGAAAACATATGAAACCCACACAAATGATAAATCAACTCAGTTTACTTGTGAATCATGACACTTCACTTATCGTGAGGACAGATATCTAAATATCATCAATACCTGTGAATCTGCAGCCCCCCTTCCAGTACAGCTGTTTCCAAAATTTGGTGTAATAGATGAAGAAACTTCTTGTATGTTAGTGTGAGGGTTGTCTGAAAAACATGAGGTTTCCTGATCACTTCTGTTGAGTGAACATGCTCAAATGTGAAGGAGCTTCCTCTCTGCTACTGAGACTATCATAGAAAGAATCTATGAAGAGCTTACATGGATCCTAGAAATTCTTCAGTATCTCTGGTATCAGGCTGCTGTATGTAATCATCTTCCAGATTAATTAGAGGAACTGTCCACCCATTGCCCATGTTGTGAACTCTAGCTTGTCCATCCACAGCCTGATCAACAATCAGTTCCCTGTCCTTCAAATGGCATGTATCCTCTTTTGTATGTGAGTCTTCAACATTATTTAGAAGCATCTGCTCACCATTCAGGTCATAGCAATAACTATCTTGCACACCAATAACTAAATGCACGGGCTCTGGCTCCAATTGGTGCTTATTGACTACTTGTTCATCAGTAACATGACTTAGTGCAAGCTGTTCATTGCTCACATGATAAGTGTCCAAACCTTGCTCAGAAGTTCCCTGATCAACAAGCATTTGCTGATTCTCCATCTGGAGATCGTCATGGCGTTGTTCATAAGCATTATGCTTTAGGAGCAATTGCTCATTGCTCAGATGACAATTATCTGAATCACGCTCAGCCATGCCACGATTTAGATGTATTTCCTCGCTGCTCAGCAGGTTTCTGACCTGTGAACCAGCCTCGTCATTCAGATCACACTTGTTCAAATCATGCTCGTCCTCCAACAGGTGATCATCCCCTGCATCCTCATCTTGACCTTGAACATTTGAAGTATCATCCTGTGCATGTTCCAAGTTGTTAAGATCATACTTGCCCAAATCATGCCCATACTCCAACAGGTGGTTGGCCCCTGCACGCTCATCATGACCTTGAATATCTGGACTACCATAGTTCGCTTGTTGGTTCATCTGACCAGCTAAATCAGGCACAGAGCCACAAATATGATCTGCAGGAAGATCTCCAGACAGCTCTGGCCTTTCACATCCCTCTGGAGTATCTGCGACATTGAGGTCAAAAATTCTGTACCAAGATGGCAGCTCTTGTTCATCTCTGTCAAGATTGCCAACACCAGCCTCAACTTCATTCTGTGGAGCCTCCATTTCATTCCCAACTTCAGAACAACCACCTTTATCTGCGGATTGTTGTACCATAGATGCATCCATGGGTGCAGTGCCAGCTTCCATTTCCTCCTCAACATTGTTGAGTTGGGACTGCATATGCACCGGTTCCTCAGCGGATTCTGACGGATGAATATCCACGTCATATGGTTGTCGCTCTGTGACATCCATTTCAGCACTGAACTCATCATTGATGCCAGCAACTGCAAACTCCTGGTCTTCCTGCGAAACATCTTCTGCAAACTCACCGTCCTCCTCTTGAGAAAGGACCTCTGCAAACTCACCATCCTCCTCTTCAGAAACATCTTGAGTGTGGTCCAATCCAACGATCTCTGACTCCATCTCCCCATCTTCAATAGTTATAGGTCGATCAGCAGAGTCATTCACCTCATCAACCACAACTGAACTGTGTACCTTGGGCTTTCTTGCCATTTCACTATCAGCAGGATTCATGGCAGAGTCTGGGAGCTTGGTGTGATCCAAATCACGACTAGTTGGTCGCCCATCTGAATCTCTCCTGCTGCCACCGTAGTGGTAGCTCCTTGTCCTGGTTCGGCTTCGGCTCCTGCTCCTGCTCCGACTTCTCTTTGGATGGCCGGAAGCCCGGCGATCGTTATGCGAGTAGGACCTTGACATTGGCGGTCTCTTTGGCTCGTCGTAGTCGCGAGTGCGGCGGGCACCCCGGTCCACATCGTATTTGCGCCTCTCGTCGAAGCTGTGGCTCCTCCTGTCCCAGCCCGACCTCCGGGACTCCTCACCCTTGGAGCGGTCCCAGTCCCCGCCCCGTCGCCACCTCGGGTCCTCGTCGTTGTCGTCTCGCTTCCTGCCGTAGCTTGCGGGAGCGGGAGGAGGAGCGGGGGCCTCGGGGCGGGAGACCGTGGCGTGATTCGGATCCTCCCTTGCCCGGAGAAGGTGGTCAGGGATGACGCCCTGGGCGACCAAGTAATGTGCGGCAAGGCGGCCGGCCTCGAGCAGGATGTCGGCGCGCGAACGCCGGTCGGCGGCGCCTGGGTCGGGGTCGGGGACGGGGATGGGAATATCCTCGTAGCGCCGTCGGTCGGGGCTACGCCTCTGCGGCTGCGGCGGACGGCGCTGGTGGCGCGGCGAAGGGGATCGGCGGCGGTGACGTCCTCCTCCCAGGGGCGGGGGCGGCGGGTCGCGGTAGCGAGTGCGGGACCTAGGCTGCATAGAATCCAGGCCGGAGAGCTTCGAATCCAGGCGTTCGGTGGGCGGCGGTTAAATCCGGCAGGCGGTTGGGTGGCGGCGAGCCAAATCCCGCATCAGTTCAGTGGCGTTCGTCTGCGAGATGCGGATCCAAGGCGCGCCCGTTCGTTCGACGTCCTCGCCGGCGAAGGAGGCGGAGGATATGGCGGCGGCGGGGCTGAGACCCGGACCGGAGGATGGTGATGACGTTTGCTGCTAGTGCTGCTGCGAGGGTTTGCTCTGCTTGCTTTCGCTTTGCGAGTGGAGGCGGGCCCTCTTCTGCCTTGAGACCTGACCCGACGGCGCAGATAAGAGGCGTCAGTAGTTTCCATTTCTTCTTTTTTTTTTGTTTAAACCGGGCAGTAATTTGGAGCGTTTTTTCTTATTTGATTGATGTGGTTTGAAAACAAAGAACAATTGTGACTGAATTTGAAAGAGATTTGTCTGTTTAGCACCATTCTTTTACTCCCTCCGTTCTTAAAATGATGTCGATATTGACTTTTACAATCAATTTGAACCATTCGTATTCATCTGTCTTTAGATGGTATTATTCAAAAAAATTGCTCAAATACATAAAATTTAAAGTTATGATTCAAATAACTCTAATGATAAATCAAATTATATCAAAACATATAAAATTTATTAAATTTTTTTAAATAAAACAAATAGTCAAATTTAAATTTGAAAGCCAACGACGACATCAATTAAAAAACCAGAGTATTTTTCAAGATTTGAAACATGTTTTTTTTTCATTTTTCTCCCGAGAAGCAAATTATTGGCATCTAAGTTGTTGCTTTCCCAAACTGAGGCCCCGTTTGAAATGCGAAAATTCTTCTTATTCCGCATTTTGTCTTGCAAAATTAAACTAATTTTTGTAAAATTTCTATGAAATTCTTGTATAATTCCTGCATTCCAAAGAAGGTCTGATTGTAATTGGTCACTGGGCTTTCCATCTTTGCACGGCCCAAAGAAGGTCCAGCCCACCCACAGCAAAGTAACGACCTACAAATTGGGATGGGCTTCCCAACGAGCCCAAACCATTCCTTCAAGAGGGAACCCAACCAGAATCTCCACTGCTAATAAAGCACGAAATACATGTACATCAGGAAAATCATCTTTATCAACCAATTCATGTTAGGCCCACATATAAAATGGTCAAGCAGATATCACCATGGCCTATGGACAAAATGTACACCCATTCTAAGATGCAGAAAACAGAGCAGCCGAGAAAGCATTCAGGTGCAGTTGAGCAGACGACATACTGTACTACCCCCTTTAGTATAAAGGGATCAATAACTTCGATGTTTGATCAGGATCAAAATCGATATGACCACCAGAAAGCATGCCATAGAGTTCAACTATTCTTCCTGCTTCTCATGGACCTGGTCCTGCAGAATAGACATGGAAGAAATTGTATTTAAGAAAACGATTAACAAATGAGCTAAAAAGGGAACTGTAAACATATGCTACGCACTATTAAGGCCTTATTTAATGAACTGAACTGCTCATTCACAAGAAAGACGACAGACTGATATGCATCAACAGACAAGCATCGCAGCCATCTACAAATGGGTACCTCTGTTCAACGCCCAAGCCTACAAACTTCATTCAAGAGAAATAATGAAGTGATGGATTAACCAACCTCTAGCCTGGCCTTCATTTGAATTCATCTGCGGGGCAATCATCTGCATCACATTTCTCAGAGCCTCCGCAGCTTGGTCGAGTCCAGCCATGTTTACATGGATGCCATCATCCCTTTGTTCCCCTTCATGCCTATTAGAAGACTGGTGTCCCCTATTTCCTTCATTAGATGAGCCCATGAAAGCAAAAGGTGGAGGAACTGCAGCACCAGTAGGGAAAGAAGCAGATGCAGTCGAATTTCTTGGATTCTCAGGTTGACCTGATCCTTGACCATTCACGTTGATGTTTGAATGACCAAAAATATCATTCAAATTTATATTTGCCGAATGTCCAGATGCTTGTTGACCACGGCTCATGAAGCTGTCAAATAATTCAGGGGGTACAGCATAGAAAGGAATACCATCGGTCTGGCTATTAAATCTTGGGGGTACTTGTTGATCCTGGTGTGCATTTGTGTTCTATACATGAGGAAGTATTATTTAATGATGATGTAGACAAAAAAAAAACAGCACCTAATGGGAAACGAATCAACAAGTTGTGTGTGATAGATGTTCAATTAAGACGCAAATTTCTCCTACAAACTCAAAGCCCTAGCCAATACAGATCTCAAATTACGTCAAAAAAAATACAGATCTCAAACTCTAGCAGGTGGTTTCTAGTTACCGTACCTGTTCTTGTCGCGGAACTCGTCGTTCAGACAATTTCTTTTTGGTGACCTAAGTTCATTGGAACAAAGAACAAAGTGAAATTTTAAAAACTGAGTTACCCATGCATATCTTATAATAAAAATGACAAGAATGAAAAGAAAAAATCTCTACCTCAATATTCTGCCGGACATTTTCATTGCTAGGATCAAGCTCAGAGGCTGCAAGGAGAGCAAATTAGGTTATCTATACACATCATACTACATTACCTCATATAGAAGAACCATTAAAAGTTGAAGAGCACAGAATTATATTAGTTAACGTAATAGTATTAATCAGAGGTTCACAACAGGATGTTATGTGTAAAAGAGAACAGAACAAAGTTGCTTTTAGGTTGGCTACCACTCCTGCAAGTTTTTTTTAAAAATAAAAATAAAACTATAATTTTCGGTCCACGGTTAAACCTAAGCAAAAGATCTCTCTTACCAAGGAAGCACACATAAGTGAAACCTGTTTGTACCGAAACCGGTAAAAGGTAAGGCAGTACATCAACAAAAAAAAAAGGCAGCCTCGTGTACATAGATCCCACTTGCACAGGGCCCAGGGAAAAGGTAGTACATCAACAGGTTCAACAAAATTAGCTGAACGTTTCAGTGCACCAACCTTTCAAGTATCCCTTGTATAAAGCATCATGATAGTTCCCTAGAGCAAAATAAGCAGATCCAAGCCGACTATAGGCTTTGCTGTAGGTAGGGTCAATTTTGATCGACTTCAGGCAGTCCTCAATTGCTTCATTGTTCATATTAAGAAGGGTATATGCAGCAGCCCTGTAAGTAGCATGTACCTTTTCATGTTATGTCCATGTGGGAGCATATAAATACCATAAATCAGTTAACAGGGTTACTAAAACCACTCCATGAACAGGGGGGAAAACCCTCTAGTTACCATATATGATAAGTTTCCATAGAGGGCTTGCGTCCAACTATGATTTCTATTTCTCAAATATTTTTGAAACCTAAACATTCTATCTCCTGCAGAAATGTAGGGAAAGGGTCGAAAGGCTGCGTACAACAGAACCAAAGTGGTTGGACACCTCCTAAGACCCTATGCAAGTGGGAGCTATGTGCACCATGCTGTCCTTTTTAAACATTCTATCTCCTCTAACCTTGGGTTTACATAACAAAAGAATAATAAGTATCAAAACTTATGGCAACAGTACAAGACTAACAGTTTCAAAAAAAAAACAGTACAAGATTAAAAGAGCATAAAGGAATGCAAGAGTCCTGAATGAACAGGATGATATGCATCTATACCCTTTCAGGCGGCTACGTGTAGTATATTTACGACTTGTTACCAGTCGCTTAGAGCCATCAACATGTCAAAGATCCCATACAAATGAAGCTGGAAACTATTTATACTAGGACCCAAACTTTTCCATTAGTTTGGTCACTTCAACATGAGCCTGCAAGTACAAAGACACTGAAACAGACCATAGAAGGTTCCCTAATTGCTTCATACCTGTTACAGTAGTAAATGGAATTTCGCCTGCTCAATGCAATGGCACAGGTGTACAGTTCTACAGCTTTGAGGTGTTGACTCGATCTCATGAATTCATTACCTGATATACAAATAAAAAAGTTATCTAACAAAGTTCAGCACATTCACATTCATTTTTAATCCATATAGAAGTCTTGGATAGAAATGCCATTGAATTTCAATTTTTTTTTAAAAAAAATCTAGCAGGCAGACTGGCCACCAGAGAATCATTAGAAAATCATTAAAGCATAGCCAGGACACGAACAAATGAATTGAATCACAAAGAAAATGAAAATAGTTCTACATATGAAAAGATTGAGTTACGTACCTGCTGTTTTAAAGGTGTCTGCCAGGTCCACTAAGCTTGCCTTTTTCTTTCCTAACTTCTGCATCGCCTAAATAGAGACAGGTAACAAATCCATACTTCAGAGTAAGAGTGTTCAAAAAAATTAAGGTGGAACATTTTTTTCTATGATGTAGTAGTAAATACTAAAAAAATAATAATTAAGATGTAACTAATGGGAGGATAGGTACAGTAAAACAACAGCTGTCAGAACAACAAAAAGAAACATTGCAGCACCCGTAATGCTTCAGTAAAGTATTGTGTTGCTTTTGAAAGTTGGCCGGGATCTTCCGCTCCAGCAGGTGATGTTTTAAAAAAATTCAATTCATCAAGTGCAGCATAAAACTTTGCAAACAGTTCATCTCTTGAATGATCTGACGAAAACAAAGGAAGTTTCGTGAGTACAGTTATTTCGACATGTATATTCTTCTGGCGATAACACCATGGTCTAAGCAATGAAATCAATAGAAAACAGGCAGAAAACTTTGGCAAACAAGATAAACATGATTTCTGCATACCTAAGTCAAAGATATCTTCCACATGTTTGTCACTCTGGTCAAGAGAAGCAGAAAGACTATAAGAGAAGCCAGTATATCTTAAATCGTAAGAATGCATGGACAAGCATATGATACATAAAAGTTTTGACTTCTAAGCAACATGTTCATCAAGACAAATGTGCCACGTTATTGTCAATAAGGGGAAAATAAATAAATATAAGTTTTTTTTGCATGACCATATGAAAAGGATGGTCATTAAATACAGCCACAAATCAAGAGACGGAGAGAGATCACATACATTTGATGTTGTAAATTTATTTGAATCTTCTTCAATGTTAGATGTACTCGCACTTGGAGATGATTTTTTCGATACAGGTTGTGACACCAGATCAGCACTTGGCATGTCTCTTTCATTAGCTCCAAGAGAACTAAATAGGTCTAGTAAAAGTCCCGGTTGTATACCCTCTGCAGGTGCTGATGAGTTGATACTAAAAACAGATTCTAGGCAATCCCTTGCAACTTCAAGCGCTTCAGGATCAGCCCCTGGAGCTAATTCAACTGCATTGCAATTACGATTGGTCAGAAACTCAAACAGACTCAACCCCTATAAGAAGTCA
>BCLG01002588.1:4832-60162 GCA_001602295.1 Zoysia matrella | reverse complement strand
GGACTGCTCAGGCACAGCAGCTCCCCCGCCGGGCTGCTCTCCCGCCTCATGGCCGACACGCACGGTACGTCCTGACCTCTCCTCCTCTTCCCCCAGCCTCCTCGCTTGTTGGCTCGGCCGTGCGCGGGGATTGCGTGCACGTACGCGTCGCCGCCCTCTGGTCCTCGCCCGCTCCTCCCGCGTGGTCCATGAACCCGTACGGCGCGCTTGCTCTGCGTTTCTTTCGCTTGCGGCCGCCGCACGTCTCCATGGCTGATACTCCAGCTCGTTCCTTTAATTGCTCGCCCTACCTGACTACTACCTCTCTGCCTCCTCCCTGGTAGCCGTAGGAGTACTAGAACCAGTGCCGTGACGGCAGATACACTGTTACAGTCGATGCTGATCGAGGGAAATGGTGGCGGCAACTTTTGTTGATTCTATCCTTATCCCGTCCTATCCTGGCAGTATAAAATTTTCTGAAACGTAGCTGCAATTAGTTACTAACTCTGATTAAGGGAAAGTGATGACGGTCAAAGTATGGTTTTGCTGATTCGGACAGGCAACGGCACTGCCAGGAAGGCGTTGAATAGTCTCAAATTGCATCTTTGTTTGTTACTTACATTAGTTACGCTATATGTTAAATAAAACCGTACACTTTCTGTTTTTTAATTGTTGTCATAGTTGACTTTTAATTTTAAATTTTATTATTTGTTTTATTAAAAAAATTTGATAAAAATTATATATTTTGTTATAATTTGATAAATTTTTTTATATATTTAAACTAATTTTTTTAAAAAAAATCAAAATCAAAATTAAAAGTCTAGAACGACAATCAAAAACACGTCGTCTCAGAGCACGATCACCATATTGTTGCTCCTGCTGGTGACATGTGCAACGCACCTGTTCAGTACGCTGCCGACGCGGGGCCCGGCTTGCTGGCGAGCATCTGGCTGACCTCGACGGCGAACCTGGACGCCGCTTCTCACTCGTCGTCAGTCGTCCCCGCCGTGTCCATCCGCGCCTGTTTTTGAGATGGAAGAGTCAAGCCGTCCTGCGACGCAATAGTAGCATGTTTTGTGGAGCATATCGTGAGCTGCGACAGAACAAAGCGGATAGATAGGCACCAAGCACCGCCTACAAGTGATTCCAGAACAAATCTTTTCAACATATAGTAATAAAAAGGTTACTGGAAAAAATAAAAGTACCGCTACATGGAGTGTGTAGCTGAATTATTGCTGTTACTAGTACATGGAGGGTGCAAGCTAGTGCCATTCTCTGCTCCCTTCATTGCAAAATATAAGTATTTTTAAATTTATTCAAAGTCAAACTTTTATTATTTTATCGTTAATAATATATAATTTTTCATAAAAAATATATTTCTATATTAAAAATTATATAATTTTTTAATATCATTAAGTAAAAGTTAAATTTTTTGACTTTATTCAAATTTAAAAATGTTTATATAAATTGCAGTGTGTACGAAATGCTTTTACTGTTGCACGGTAAAATTCATCGTATAGGTTACATCCAGTCGATATGATCTGACGAGATGGTTAGCTCTGACCGTGCATCCGTCGCCGCGTTCTTGCCCTGGGTTTGTCAGTTCAGTGATCAAGCTTTCCCTCGCACAGTCGGGGGGTAAAGAGTGATGACGAGGTGGCGCTGCCAGGTCACACGGTTAGCGCACTGCATATCTGACTGGTGGGGCCACTGTGTTTCTCTGGAACTAAGATCAAGCTTAAAAATGGCATTTATCAAAATCGCCTAAGATCTAGTATCACTGACGCGCATGGGGCAAACAAAGGTCTTTACACGGTTACACCTGCCTGACGTGTTAGTTAATCGATCACGGAGTCATGTTTTCTGAACAGACGGTTGCGGCCTGCAGAGCTGATGCCTTTTCTGATTTTCGCGCGTTGGCAGGAATGGGGAGCTACTCGCACGCAGGCACGGACGCGATGGCTCACGGCCACACCAGGCGGCTCAGCTCCCAGTGGAGCTTCTCGCGGCAGGACCTGCCGCAGATATCGGAGATGGGGATGATACCGGACAATATCGGGGAGAGCATCGTTGCCGGCGGCGCCGCCTGCAACAGCTCCAGCGACGGCGGCGGCGCGCAGTCGTCCTCGTACCTGTCCAGGAACTTCTCGGTCAGCTCCTGGGACGACGCCAACTCCATCATGTTCTCCTCCTCTCCCAGCAAGAAGGTCCAGCTGGTGGGCGCCGCCGACGACGTGGTCACCGGCTTCGGTAGCATCGATTCTCAGGTCTGTGCGTATGGCCTTTGCTCTCTGCTTTGCTGGGCACGGCATGGAAAGAAAAAGGTTCAGTTTTGTTTGTGCTGATCAAATACGACCGTTTCTCGCTGTCAGTTTGGACTGTCGAATTCGTCGTTGGAGATGTCCGGCATGGATGATTACCTGCAGCTGCAGCAGGACTCCGTCGCTTGCAGAGTCCGTGCGAAGCGGGGCTGCGCTACTCACCCACGAAGCATCGCCGAGAGGGTTAGTTAGTTCAGCTCCCTCCTCACTTTTTACGAAGCTGAAGAAGAATGTTGGATATTGATCAGAATCATTGTATTTTCTTGTTGATAGGAAAGAAGGACAAGGATAAGCAAGAGGCTTAAGAAGCTGCAAGATCTTGTGCCTAACATGGACAAGGTACTAAGAAATACCAGCTGCCATCTATATCCATGTATTCCGTGGTTACGATGCGGATATCACCTGCATTACAGAAATCAGATCCTGCTGTCTTGTAGCACAGTTGTTTGAAAATGATGAGGTACGCTTATTAGTTTCTGCTTAATTGTGCAGCAAACAAATACGTCAGAAATGCTGGATATTGCTGTCGAGTACATCAAAGAGCTTCAAGGCCAAGTTGAGGTATGCATCTCTTGCTGCAATGCCTTGCACATTCAGTAGTCCTTGATTACAGAAAAAGGCCAATTCAGCTTCTACACACCACCATTTAATTTTGAAAGTTGGAGCATGTAAAATACTGTCCTTACTATGCTAAAAATGGCTTCTTGCAGAAGCTAAAACACGACCAAGCAAACTGCATTTGCGTGGGTAATCAAAACTGCTGAGGCTTCAGAAACAGATGTACAAGATTCAAGAGATCATGTAGAACCCACGTTTTTTGCTTCAAGAGATCAGTTCGCATGAGTGCTTCACACGTCCAGTGAGCTCCATGGCCGAGTGTCAGCTGTCTCGGCGGTATTGTGGATGTTAGCAAGGGATTGAAGGCTAGGAGATGACAAGTGGACTATTGTAATTTAATTCCTTCAGGATAGCGCTTCAGTGTAAAACCTTCCATTTCAACGCGAATGGGATTGCTGTTGATAAAATTATTTTAGGAATGTATTTTGTGTTCTTCTTGACATCAAATGCAGTTTCTCTGTTACTAATGAATGACTTGCATATTTTCCTGGACCAAGTCCAAGGAGAATACCAATAAGACCACTTATTCAGATTTTTTTTGCACTATAACAAGATTAATTCTGGTGTCATACTTTTTCAGAAAGAAAAAAATTATAATGCTACTCACATATTAACTCTCTCTAGAGGCATCCTATACCGTGTTGTGGAAGAAAATTTTACATGCTGCAAGCTGAACAATGTATCAGGCCATTCAGTCAGATTTTGACTCTCAAGTTTATTTATACATCAACCTTGGAGTTAAGTAAATGATGGAACAGCAAAGCCACGCTGAGTTTCGCGTGTGCTACATTAACTGTCAGGTCGGGCAAAATCACGTCGTAGCAGATCAGGCGGCTGAAACTTAAGCAGCTGTCCTGTAGAAGAAGCTTAGGTATCTCAATCTCTGTGAATCTACAAACTTACCCTGCAATTTTACAGGGGGGCATTGGTTTGTCAAAGATAAGATTGAAGCAAAATCAGAACTATAACATTGTCGTTATTGTCAGATTTTTCGTAGTACTGTACTTAGTCTTGATTGTGTTCTTACAAGAGACGACTGAAGAGCATCATAGTGGCCGTAACCGTCATACAGAACACGAACTGGATTGTCGCTGCCATATTCTTGACCATATTCTGCTATGATCCTGGGGCTGTCCGAGCTGTTGGTATGCATGTAAACGGTGATGGGCATCCTGCAATCCAGGAAATCTCACCAATAGCTATTACTACTAGAAAGTAGGAAAGTGTCCTGCTTCGCATAAGTCAGGTGCCTACCTGAGAACATGGGAGCACATGAGCAATTCAGGCTCTCCTCCCCTAGCATGGGGCTTTCTCATCTGAATTACATACCCTTCGAAATCACCTACGAGAAACCTATCAGTTCAAGGATAGGAATGACAAGTTTGATGCATCAATTTCAGCCTAAAAGGGTGTACAATTGCGTTATGTGAACCATGTATTAATGTGTACGCGCACAGGCTGGCAACAAGTTGCTTATATTTTCTCAAAAAAAAAAAAGCTTATGAGTCTGAAGATATTTTCTCTCTTTCCTACATCAAATGGAAATCTCGAGTAAATCAAGCTTAAAAAATAATGGGAAAGGAAGAAACCATTCAGTATCTCCTCTTCGCTTGCAAAACTCATCAGCTACCTGCAACAGATAAACATTAGTTTAGCAGACATACAAATGGGAAAACAATGCTGTGCAGAGTGTTCTGCACTTATATCAGATTTGTTCAAAATACATAGGACATGAAGCTCAGATGGTGAACAAGCACTCACTTTTGCCCGGAGCTCGTCAGCCAGTTCCTTTTGGAGGCTCTCGCTTGGCGACTGCTTTCCGCTTCTTATGCAGGCTCCATACACAACACATCTGAACAGGCATCTCCCGTCCCCTGTGATTCCTGAAATATCATTTGCAGCTCATCTGTTTAGCAATCCAGAGTATCAATCAATTAATGGTCAGAACTCCATCAGAATTTAGCAGGTAGAATTGCACAGAAACAAAACAAGCAGCGGTTCAGATTATCTTTGGAGAAGGCATGTTTAGTTTTATCAATAAACAGTCAGATGTCTCGAGATGCTCATTACTATCATTATTATATGGGAGAATAATGATAGAATGGAAAATGGATATAAATGAGCTAGAGAAAGCATCTTGTTACCACCCCATTAGTTTATTATCAGCAGTCTTTTTCAAAGTAAAACCAATAACTATGTTTCTTTAATACTTTTCGCGTTCACCTATAACCTCTTTATTCTCAATGGAGCCCAGGACTAAGATCCCTGGTTGCAGTTCCCTACCAAAACGGGTAAAGAATCCTCCTTGATCATGGATCATAAGTTAATAACCGAGCTGAAGAACACTAGTAATTTTACTAATTTACTACTTGGACTCGACAACAGAAAGAAAAGGATCATCAACTCGATAAGCAACCAGAACGAAATGGCGTGTGGACATACTGATCGACCGCAGCGGGCGGAGCTCCCTGTCCGACATCCGCCGCCCGGCGGCGATCCCCTCCTCCTGCTTCTGTCGCCGCCGCCGCCGGGCGCGAGGGAGAGAGCTAAGCAGGTCGATGAAGCAAGCAGCCTGCAACTAACAGGTGGAATAGAATGGAACACGGAAAGCGGGCGGGGAGACGATGACGAAGACGGGGTTGGAACTGGATTCCCTCGCTGTTGCGCACGCCTTTTTGCTTGCCCTTTTGCGCGGCCTCCGAGCCGTTGCGTTCCAAGCTTGCCAGACCTGCCTTTCCTTTCCCGCCACAAATAATCGCAGCGCTGCGGCTTTGAAACCTCGCTGGTGTGGCAGCAGACGATGGACGCGTCGTGGGTGTGGGTCCCAGACTCCCAGCGGCGGGCCGTATGCAGCCAGCCATACATGTGCTTCCCAGATTCGTCAGCCATTTCTGCACATTCTTATTTGATCCTTATCGTTCAAGCGGCAAAGAAGATAAAATTCTCAAAGCAAATTGTGTCAAACTCAAGCACAGAGCTCACCAGGCATGTAAAACACGGGCTTGATGATGCCATGCCAAAGTGTCAACGAACGCGACAGGCAATTCATGTTGCTTCATGCGTTCATTCATGTCGGCCACTGTCAGTGTCGACACCTTCCTTTCATGTAGAACTTGGTGAGTCGGTGCCATCATCTTTTCCACAGGATTATCTGCCATCAACTGGTGCCAAGAACATGATGGCACATCAGCTATCAGGGATCTCTATCACTGGACAAGTCTATTCTCAAGCCTGATAAGGTCTTTGATTCAGGCATCTCAAAAGGGCCATGCTTCTTTGAAATCAATGAAACCATCTTGACGAGTGAAAAACAGGAATAAACTATTGCTTGCAAGCATGGTGGATTGAAGGGAACGAAGCATCTGGTAAAGGGACTGAGAGAAACAGGGATAGTGAAGAGAGAACTGTACACATATCTTGAGAAGGCAAAGAGGAAAATACCCTACATCACCCCACCGAGGAGGGGGGGAAGAACAAGGTTTACTTCACCTGGTGAAAGCAATACCCCAAAAATGCAAAGATCAGGAGGAAAACAAAGAAATGTACAGATCTACTAATCAACTCAACCCAACTCTATACTTGACTAGCATTGATACAGCGAGAAGCCCCTGATCTTCCAGAGAGAGCTCAGCGTCCTCCCCAGCTTCCTCGACTTCGACTTGCACAGAGGCTTTGACTCACGGTGGCACACAATAGCACCATTACCGGCCTCAGCCAGCTGCTGTTGCTGCTGCAGGGGTTGCTGGGGTGGTGCATCCCGCTGCCTTTGCTCCCGGAATAGCTTGAGGAGCTTCTGTGCCTTCTCCCTTCCCTTGCCTGTGCCGCTTGCTGAGATAGAAACAAGGGACGGCACCACACCTTCCTGAAGCACAGGTGGAATGCACTTGTCGTCGGCCGAGCACATTACAAGGAGGCAGGATACGGCTTGCTCCTGTTCTGTTGGCTCACCAGTGTCCAACAATGTTGCTAACGAGCTGACCAGACCCGGTGTGGACATGATCTCTTTCCTGCCAGCCTGAGTCGCAGCAAGGCTGATAAGAACTGCGAGGGCCTTCTCTGTCCACCCAAGTCCCTCTGATGCTGGAGGCTCGGTAAGGAGACAGTGGAGAGCATCCACAGTGCCTGCAGAAAGAAGCGTTGGGACACTGCCCTGGTGGTTCGAGAGGTTGTACAGCGTGTACAGAGCATCATGCTTGCACGAGCTGCCTTTTGTGTCATTGGCATCACTGCTGTACAGACGGTCAACTAGGAAAGACACAGCCTGGCTTGACCCAATGACCACCTTCGCATCAGGGAGGCAAGAAAGATTAAGGTAGAGAGCTGTGGCTGGACCAGATAGACGTGGATTTGATATCATCTGCTCAAGAAGATCAATAACTCCAGCAGATAATAGGAGCCCCTTGTTCCTAGGAAAAAAAGAGAGAAGAATTTGATGAGCAAAATTGCTACGGGAAATTAGTTTGCTAATTTAAGTCAAATACTTCCTGTGAGTCACCACTGGCAAGTGGATATAAATTTAATACCTGTTATTGTTGACTGCAAGGTTGAATAGAGCCATGGCACCAACTTCCTGTGCCTTCTCATTTCCTTCATTCACAGCATTCCTCAAGAACTCAACCAGCGCCTCGGCAAACCCATTTGAGCCTAGTTGGATCCTTGCTTCCTCATCATCTTTCAAAAGGGACCTAATTTGCTCCACCAACCTACACTGCTTGTGCATGTTGCTTTTCTCATGAAGCAAGAGCAGCAAGTTCCCATAGCTCTCATTTATATCGAAATCGTAACAAGAGATGTCATCGAGAGTTCCTGATTCACTGTTTGTCGGCTCTACTTTTCTTGCATTTTCCATCGCCACAACTTGGACACTCTTTACATTGGTAGAATCAAAACTTTCAATTGACACACAACCTGCTGCCTCAGAGTCAGGGAAAGCAAGCCTCCAATTCACATCAAAAGATCCTGGTGGACCATCAGGAACTGGGAAATCATTCTGCTCACACCAGCTGGCAATCAGAGCCTTTACACAGTAGTTTGGAGTTAATGACAGGTGAGCAAGTTGTTGCTGAGTTTTAGGACATGTGCTGTGACCATCATTAAACCATTTCTCAATACAAACACGCTCATAAGTTTGACCGGATGAAATGATTACTGGATCATACATGAGTTGTAAGGAAATTGGGCACCTAAGTTCTTCTGGAGGGATCGACATATTTTCAGACCTTGGACCACCACGTCTGCTGTTGAATGATCCAAGCCTAGAATTGAAGGATCCAAACCTCGAATTGAATGACTGAATGTTTGAAACCTGTCTACTGAATGATCGTCCATTGGCATAAGGCCCGTACATGTCATCCATGCCTAATACAGAAGGTGAGCATGGTGACGATCCCTGAGAATCAGTATCATCACCAGTTTCACTCCTGAAGAATTTTGAGTATTTCCTCATGAGGTTGTAAAAATATGCCACAACAAACTCCTTCCGCTTGTCTTCATCAGAACGAGCCTTGTCAATTAGCTTCTTGAGGGCTCTTCTCTCAGTGAGCGCTGCTCTAGAAGATGTAATCCCCAATTTCAGGGCAGCCATATGGAAGACCTCAAGCTCCCCACTATCGGTAGCACCATTTAGTTTATTGTTTCTCTGAAGCAAATTGATCAACTCATCACCAGCTTCCTTCTCGGATTGATCCAATGTAAACACAATCTCCTCCAACTCACTAACAATCTCTACAATCTGTATAACAAGTTCAGGGTGTCAATAAGTACAACACTAAGGGGTAAAAATCAAGGGCTTGAGCTCCAAGGTTTTAACTAGATGACATTTTTGCACAACACCTTACAACCGATATCTTCCGTAACTATGCTTGCAACACGTCTTAGACTTTCCTGAAGCTGGCTTCTTGATTTCTCAAACTTCAACTGCATCGTTTCTGCAGTGATTGCCTAGAAGTGAAATAACATCACTGTTAAGACTTTCACATTAAAATTTTGATTCATATTGCACAGAGAAACTGCAATGGTGCTCATGAACCATGAAGTTTTTGCTAGTTGTATCAAGATATTTTAGGTGGAGGGAAATATATTACCAAGTAGAGCCTGCTACAGTCTGCACAATGTTGAAGAAGACCTTTGGCTTTATCCAGGGCTACATGCAGTGAACACAATGCCTGAATACCAGACTTGCTTCTGGGTCTTGATGCTTCGATGAAAGGAAAGATGGCTGAAAGTTTTGACACAGCAGGAAGAAATGCTCTGCACATTCCTGCATGCAACTGTATAAACGAGAATTCCTTCAGAATTTATATCAAAGAACTTTAAGCGAACAGAGAAGAAAAAAGTAACTCTCATTCATCAACAAACATAGCAGGCTTCAAAAAAGGTGCTTTTGAATGTTAGACTCACAGCAGATTAACAGGTAAAATGTATATATTCGTTACCAGAGAGAGGAGGCACTGTAAAGATATGATACCTTGGCATCATTAGCCAGAAAAGGACCCTCTTCGGCCTCTATTGCATTCATTTTTGAGTACTACCCGAGCTCCAACATCTGGTTACAAGAATAATAGAAAACAGATACGATTAGCAAATCCACTCTAAACAATCTCAAGAATCAGACAAATGATACAGGCTTTTCCTTAGGATTAAAAGTAAAATTAGATTTGGACATTGGAGGATGGGACAAAGCAAAAATCCAGCTATTATGAGTAGATGGAAACGATAAGAAAAGATAAAAATCCGTCTGGCAAGCCCGCAACACATTGTTCCCCACGAAACAAACTATAGCTTTCAGAAACAACAAACTGAATGCGACCCTTGCTCTACAAAATCCGAGATTTCCACCGCTTGGATATAAGAACTTTTTACCGAATTCACCTCCTTTAAACAAATCCGGCACTCAGATGTACGCCGCTGGCTGCATTTTACTCTTCTCATGCCAAAAATAAAAAAATGAAAATAAAAAAGAGGTCGGCAGCTTCTTGGAAGGACTTAGCGTGGGCATGGGGTCACTGCGTCTGCGGATACCAAGCCTAACAAGGATAGATGAACTGGATTTGCAGGGCGTGGCACCAAGCATACATACATCCACAAGCAAATGAATGGATATGAACGAAGATTTGGATGTTTCTGCTCACAGCTACAGCAACAGAGATACGAACTCTCAGAACATCCATCGACAGCAAGCTTGGATCACTCACCAACAAAACGAGAAACTAATCAACACCGGGACGGATCTCCACTCCGTTAGGCCGACGGAGAAGCAGCGCTGCGGAGGCGGAGGCGGAGGAGAAGCGTGGCCGCGTGGGGGCGGTGGGGGAGAAGATGGGTGGAATAATGGAGGGGGGGACGTTGAGAGTGGATTTTATTCGGATTTCAGGGACTGGGCCCCGGCCATTTTCTTTTTCTTTTTTCCTTGGGGGGGGGGGGGGGGGGGGGGTTGGCTTACTTTTATTTAATTATTATTAGGCTTTCTTGTAATGGGAAAAAGATATGGTTCAAGCTCGCTTCTTTCTCATCGATCATCAGTTCTTGGTGAAGTTTGGATAAGCTTTTTCGTTCTTCCGAAATGGTTTGTCAGTTACAGGATGTGAGATGTGGACATCTTACTGCTGGTTTATGCATGTGTGTGTGTTTTTGAATATGAAATAGAAAATTCAACACTAAAACTTTGGAAGGTTGGCTTCTGCTTTTTTCTCTTATATTATCTACACTAAAAAAAACCCCGGTGATGTTAACATCAGTATATCATTCTCGTAAGAATATTGCAAAACTGTGTGAACATTTCTTAGAAAATCCTGATAACTGTGGATAAGTATTAGAAAAGTGCAACGATCTTTGTCGTTCGTTATAGTAAAAGTAGGAGAAATGTCGCTTTTCCTAGAGGGTTCAACTGATATTCGAGTTCTGATAGTACTAGTTACCCCATCCAAAGACATGTCAGATGCAAGTAGAGTGTTACGTATGCAAGGATCATAATCAAAGCGGGACAGCCCAGACGTTCCGTTTTCTATTTCTCACTTCTGTCAACGATGTCACTGACGTTTAAACCACTTGGTAAAAAATTTCAAGATGTCCATATCAACCCATCTTTTTTCATTTCAAAATGCATTTATGGTGAAGACAAGATACACATCACCTCGTCAATCTACCTGAAACATTTGACGGTGTCCCGGTACTTCAATAAACACAGCTCGACAAATGCACATGTAACTCTTTATCTTAATTTAAATAACCATCGAAAAATGAGAATATGATGTTTGTGAAATGCCAGGATCCTACTCACAAGCACCCCCCCTGCACTCAGCACACGTTTGATGTTTCTGCCGCGTTTTCAGAGTAAGCAAACTTGCATTTGTCTGTGGCCAAACATCGCCGCTTCCAAACAATTCAAACCAAGATTAACACGGAGATCTAAGCAACTCGATAGCTATTGCCAGCACGGTGAGGCCTACTCCAAGTGGGAGCCTTTTCTATCCCCTCCGCTATGGATCTCCGATTCCATCCGATGCCGAACCCAGCCCTGACCTGAGCAGACCGACAGAGACATGGTTGATAAACAAAGTGATCCTTGACATCCCGATTACTAATTGTTTAATCGCCAGTCCACTAACCGGTTGATTAAGAGGAGGTTAAATATACATCGACGGGTTATACATGAGTGACCCGGCCACTGGCCGATGATTCCACCCGATTTTTCTTCTTCCGATTTTTGTAGTTTTAAAATCTGTCAGAGTTGGATCAAGCCTTGCTTTCCGGTGGATCCTGATCGCGCAGACCAAATCATTCGACGGGGTATTATTTTAGTCGAGGAATCAGAGAACGAGTGGAGTGGGAGCAGGGGCTAGCTCTGACGAGGTGATGTGCCATGGCCCGTGGGCATGAGGCTTCAGGCGACAGGCACTTGGGTGATAATAGGGTCGTACTACGTGTCGATGGATTGTTTGCATCTTTAATTTGGCGCGGGGAATAAGGGAAAGATCTCGACTCGCGCCGCGGTGTGGGGAAGGTGTGGACGAGGTTGATTGGCTGATTAGCTTTTGATGATGGGATAAAGAAAGGGGAGGGGGGAGGGAAGGTACTGACCACGGATTAATTTGTTCATAGTATAGTGTGGCATGTATTGAGTGGCAACCCTCTCAGAGACATTTTTTTTTTCTCTTGATCTTTTGGAAGTGCCGACGGGTCTTTCTGCAGCAGCTATGTGAAACAGAAAGATCTGTCCACTAAAATTTTAGAAATCGGGTTTAGAACGATTTTCGGTTGGTCAAAAAATCGATCGGTTAATCGAATTTACTACAGTGTCAGATGTGGTTTTCAATCGAAAATTAGATCAGCTCTATACCGAATCGAATCGGTTTGATCGAAAATCTACCGATTTCTGAAACTCTGCTGTCCACTGATAAGCTTGTTTTCAAAAAATGGAAAAAGTTTAGCAAGAACATCAATCATCATCTTTGAAGCGAATGGTCTGAGAACGGCCGAACGGCATGTGTTAAGGGTAAAGAGGAGGTTGGGTGCGTTGTTAACTGTCCGTAAAGTGAAGGTGGCTGATGCGCGTTGATCAAGACTCGCCCGGCCAGCAGATTGCTGTCACTTGCATAGGCATCCAATGTCGTCGTTCCATGTCGAAGGAAGAATCGATGACTCCATGCGTGCGTGAACAATCCGTCTCTGGTAACGCACGGATGTTACTGATCACAGTCACCTGAGTATACACGCGGCTGCATGTTGGCTTCCGCGGAGATTGGCGAGTTTTTTTTTTAATCGATCGGGAGATTGAGGAGTTTTAACGAGGTTGGAAATAGGTTGGCAAGATTGGAGAACATGGAACGAGCGAGAGAAATCGCATTATATAGCTAGGTGGCAACGTAATAAGCCAGGTCGAGTAATTGGGCGGCGCTAATTCGCCTTTGTCCCGGCTCGCCGCCCGTACGTCGTGCGCGCGCAGCCACGCACCATCGTCTCATCCTCCTCCTCGCGTCCGTCCGTCGATCGCTGAATGATGAGGAGGACCAAGGGTAAGGCGCGGAGCAAGGTTTACCCACGATCGGTTTTTTTAAAAAAATTTAAAAATTTTGAAAATTTGCTAAAATTCAGAGCCGATGAGTTTTAAATTTTAAAATCTGAAATCAGAAACCGACCGGCTAATCAGTGAAACCGCTCGGGTAACTGATGAAACCGCTCGGCTAACACGTGAAACCGATCGATTTACTGTAACAGTTCGTTCAAATTTTAAATTTTTGATTTTAAACAGTTTTCGACTGATTTTTACGATTTTTTATAATTTTCGTCAAACCGACTCCGATCGGTTTTTACTGTTTAAACAAAACAGTAAGCGCTGGCGCGGAGCGATGCAGGGCAACGTGTAACAATGAACGGCATCCAACGGTCGCTTTTACGGGTGTACACGTGGACGGGCAGCCGAGACACCGGGCTGGCCCTCGTACTACGTAGTACTACAGTACTAGTACTGCTATACTCTACTACAGTGATGGCGGCCGCTGACCCAGCTGCGCCGGCCGGCCGGGGCCACGGGGGCAGCCTGAATGCTGGCGCAGCTGCTTGGCTGCCTCGTCCTCGTCCAGCGAAGTGGACAGCTGCACACGCGGCGCGCCGCCCGCCGAGCCTCGTGCTTCGGAGTCGACGTGGTCCGCACTCGCTGCCGCGTGGGCGTACAGCTGTGCATCCTCGAACGAAACGAAACAAACGAGAAGAGCACGTCGCGGCACATGCATCTGCATGCTGCTCAGTTTTTTAATTGTTATCAATTTTTTATTTCAATTTTAACTATTTATTTTATTAAAAAAATTTAATATATATTATATATTTTGTTATAATTTAATTTATTATTAAAGTTATTTAAATTACAACTTAAAATATTTCATATTTTAATTAATTTTTTTTATAAAACGAACGGATAAAGTTAAAGTTAATACTCAACGACGATATTATCAATGATTTCGTTCCGTCGCCTTCACTCAAACTCCAAGCATCTAGTACTCCTCCTAACGGTAAGCACCACGATCGACGCCAACCGGCACCATGCAGAGGCCACCGGTTGTTTCCTTCCCGCGCACTCCTGTACATGTTCTTGCTTCATGTTCACTTTTTTAGACGCACGAGCCGAGCCAACTTGCTTGGCTCTCCCAATCTCGATCACATAAACTCGATCCGTCGCCGCTCCCAATCCCAGGTTGCTTGAATAAAAAACCTTGCTTTTGTCGCACTAAACTGCATTATTATTCGATTCGATTGGCGGTCGGCGCGCGTCGCCCACATGCGCCTGCGTGCGAGATTCTCGCTAGCTCTCTCTGTTCTGAATGCAGATCGATGATGGCATCCTCTCCTCCATCAGTCGAGGGAACTATCGAGATCAGGGAAGAGAAGCATCGTGCTTGTCTCATTGTGCTCGGGTATGATGGCATCACATCGTCTTCGCCAGCGAGAGGAGACTGGCAGCGATCACATGAATCGACCCCGGCGAACGTCTCCATGCATCCGTGGGCTCCCGCCCTGGGTGGGTGCCGGCCACCCACAGCCATTACTGCTGCTTCACGGAGCGACGAGCACGTGTTTCTTCTCAGAAGCGCAAAAAGTTGCAAATGCGATGCTACGCTAAGGCGGACCTTCCTAGGATTGGGCGCGGCGCGCCATGGTTAGGGTTCACAAAAACCGCTTAAAAAACTGCGGTTTTTGATTAAACTGTTGTGACTCGGTTTTAGCGATTGATCGGTATTCGTTTTAAAAATTTTAAATTTTTTTGAAAATTTGAAAAATTTTGAAAATTCAAAAACGCAAAAACCGTTAAAAAACCGTTCAAACCGATTTGATTTCAAATTCAAAAAGGGTAAACCGTAAAAACCGCTCGGTAAACCGTAAAAACCGTTCGGTTTTCTTTTAAAAATTTGATTTTTGAATTTAATCGGTTTTTATAACGGTTTTCGCGGTTTTCGTTAAACTGCTCTCGAACGATTTCCTCGGCTCAAACGGTTTTGAAATCCCTGGCCATGGTAACCTAGACCATACAGCTAGCTTGACCCATTGCCAAATGGTGGCCGCCTGTCGGGCTACTAGCTAATTCGGCTGATCGTTGACGGCGCAGCACACCAGCAATGATTGGGCGCGCGCGGACGGGGCCCGCCCCTCGTCTTCCACCTCTCGAAAGTTTTGTTCTCAGAGTTCGAAACCGAGAGGGAAAAAGGTCGTCGCACTTCAACAGTAGTGGCAGTACAAGAACATCATCGTCCCATGTCGCCGTCGCCCGTCGTCGTCGCGGGCCGCGTGGCCTCGTACGACCAGGGCCGGCACACCGTACGTACCTGGCTTGAGTGTGGTGGCTGGTGATAAGCTGCTCGCTCGCGGCTTGAATTGTCATTTCTGCTAACTGTTCGTGTCAAATCTATCAACAGAAAAAACTACTAGTGGTACGGGGCGTGCGTGTCACAGCAGCTAGCACTACTACTAGCATTGATCGTGCTACGAGTTTTTAGTGTGATCCATTAGACAACTAGTCTGAGCCTCCCTTTGGATGCCAGAAAAAATTTCACAATCAGAAATCGAACTGATTCCTATATATCCTGTACAGCTACTATAAAATTTCTACTAGTACATTTACTCCGTACAAAGAAGGCCTGAAACTGAAGGAATGTACGATTTCTGATGTACTATATATAGACTGCCATTACCTATCGACTTAATAGCAGTCGCACTGCAGAAACCGTAAGCTGGACCAAAATCAGCATACCGAAACAAGCGTCTAACAGTCCAACTAGTACAATACTTACTACGAGTAGCTTAAGATGCAAAGCCAGCAGCAATCATAAGCATCCACGGCCGTTGGTAGTAAATGGCAAAAGCCACCACGTTCGTCCGGTATCAACAAAAAAAGGGTCGTGGTCGCGAGGTCTGAGACGACGCTCCGGCTGGGAGGCAAATTAAGCCGGACGGAGCATGTGATGTGCAGATGGCCGTGTCCCCCTCCGCCGCATAAGGCGCCGATGACGGATAGCGAACGGAAAGCGCTAGTGATGCCGACCAGAAATCATTTCACGCATCAGCTGTCACGCAGAGTAAAGGTTGGCGCTTCAGTTTTGTTCGAGGAATGAGCTTAAGCCATGGCTATCGTTCTTCCCTGGGGCAAAAAAAAAAAAAAAAAAAAAAAATGCAAACAAAGAGATCATTCTCAATGACGAACTTATCAGTGACCTGATGGAACATAGCAACCGGGACCAGCCTATATAAAAATGCATGGTCTTTTAGGCCTGAAGATGCCTCAAAGGCCTTTCATTCCACAATGCCCCCATCCAAAAACATTACATGTACCGCGACACCAAGGCAAGAACATAAATTAGAGGTAAATCAATAAAGTTCTTCAGGCTCACAAGAATGCTCAAGATCGACTTGGACATAATGAGGAATCTTTAAGATACGCGGCATATATACATGATTGCATGGTACTGATGTTTAAATAGCCACACTATCTCATTCTTTCCCATCTACAGTCCCAATCAGCTCTTCTCGTGATTTGATACGATGGTCTTTCTGTCAATACTGGAAGGCTCTTATAATGTCATTGACACAGCACGGAACGCCCTCCAAATATTGACTCAAGGACCCAAAATATTGGTTTAGTGGAACAATTGCGACTAGAAGTCTGTTCCCAGAAGATTAGATCACTGGTTAGCCTTCAATTACAGCAGCCAGTTCCTCCTCTGAAGATGTTTCAGGTGGTACAATCTCTTCAGGCAAATCATTCGGAGATCCACCTTCTGCTTCCTCTTTAGGTTCTTCATTTTCCATCAATTGCCTTAAAGTCATCTCCAGCTCCTTAGCGACACTCTCATTTTCATTGAGGTATGCTTTGAAGGCCTCTTTACCACGAAAACCCATATCATTGTAAGTGTGCATCCCGCCACCACCCTTTTTAATAAGCTTGTGTTTTAATCCAAGTTCAATAAGCTCGGAACTGCGGCATATTCCTTTCCCAAATTCAAGTTCAAAGTGCGCAGTCTTGAATGGTGGGGCATGTTTGTTTTTTACAATCTTCACAGCAACCTGACTACCAATAGTCTGCAAATAGAAGTGGTCATCACTTAAAAGTTTGCAAGGTAAGCCGTCCATATAATTTCAAGGGGCACCACATTTTTACTATATATAAAATTAATGTCAAAAGTCAGTTACTTTGATTTACAGTTTCTTTTACATCAAAGATATACATGCCTGCTGCGTGACAGCACAAGTAGGTTCCCTACAAGTTACCCATGTCATGTGTCTCATAGTGGTTCATGTATTATTCTGATATAGTTATCAAGGATGGAATATGCAAGTTTATTTCACTTTATCTGTAATACATACAAGATTCTGTATGATATTTATTGAAACATTTCAGCATGATGAACTATGCATTTTAGCTAAAGATGATGCCAGAACAGGGAGTCATCGATGAATTTCATATGCTATGTTTTTAAAAAATCAGAGTGAATAAACTGAGCTCTTTTGTGCCACATGTAACAAGTATTGGCTAATCTTATAAAACTGGTACTAAATGTTAAGGATGTGCCTTAGATAAATACCTCTTCACCTTTCTTTACTAAACCGATACGCTTGATGTTTAAGCGAACAGAAGCATAAAACTTCAGGGCATTGCCACCAGAAGTGACCTCAGTTGGTCCCCCAAATCCAAATGTGGCTACCTTAGACCTGATCTAAAATGTATGAACAAGTACAGGTTACATAAAAGGAGATCAAAAGGTGGCAGGCATAATAAAAGATCTCTATAAAAGGAAAAGGTGGGGGATTTATTATTTGCATGTAACAATGAGGACATCAAATGTGAATTGCTCGTGTTGGAAGAGCAGGATGAATTAGCTGTAAAGCTCGCCAAAAAAGAAAGGGACATGTTATTATTTTCTAATCTTCAGCATGAGATTGTTTTTAGCTTTAGCAGCATGCAATTTGGAAATATAAGGTATACTGTAGAATTGTCCCTTAATTAAAGCTGAATTTAACTAACACCTTTAGGATTTGTCTTTTGATGCTTCACCTCACCAATGAGACATTGGTACATCAATGATAAATACATTTTTTTGAGAAAAATGATAAATACAATGTTCTGACCAACTGATGAAACTCAAAGTAAATACCTGATTAATAAATAACAGAATTGTCTGGGATAGTGAAAGGGAGTGGCTGAGCTTGCGAAGAGCTTGGCTCATTAATCTAGCCTGAAGAGCAACATGTGCATCACCCATATCCCCATCAAGCTCAGTCTTCGGGACAAGAGCAGCTACCTGTATCATTGAATAAGATGAACTGTGTAACAAACTGCTGAAGAGCTATTAAGATTCTAAGATTGAGCCGCATGCTAACATGCTAAATGGAAATTATCTCTAAAACTTGAACAGAGCACTACTATACTAATTGAGGGCTCTGCTCAAAGAAGAGATCTAGATGGTGCTGGGTCTTACACTGTCTACAACAACAACATCAACAGATCCACTTCGAATCAGTGTATCCACAAGACTAAGTGCCTGCTCAGCACAGTCTGGCTGAGAAAGAAGTAAATTGTTAGTATCAACACCAATTGACTCCGCGAGAGTTGGATCCAATGCATGCTCTGCATCTACAAAGGCACAGTAACCTAGAAAATGCAAAAATGAAAAAAGAGAACACATTAGATAAGGACAACTTCTATTGGTATTTCAGGTATCACTACTCTCAAGCATAAAAAAAAAGGTTTTTGTTCAATAGGTAGGGTAATGACACTTATGGAAAATCAACAATTTGAACTGAAATTGCATCACTCCTGAATAGCAAGATGATATGGCTAGGAATTTGGGCGCTTTATTGATGAACTGGAAGGGAAATTACAGCAGAGAAGCTGGGTAGAGAGGATCGTCCTCCCTAGGAGGCCGATCCACTTTTATCTACTTTTCTGCTTGCCTAGGGTTCAGCCCTGCCAGGGTTTATTTCTCTAACTACTAACAATTTAAGTAACTAATCTCCTATTTCTTAGCTACGCCCGGCTGAGCCTAATCCTTGCGCTTGCCCATTCTAGAAAGGTGCAGCCGCACCTATCTGGAGGGTGCCGCAGCGCCCTTCTTTCTGTGGTGGTGCTGTTGCCCGATGAAGTCGTCCATAACACTTCCACTCTCCTTTTGAAACAGCTCGTCCTCAAGTTGTAATTTGGAGAAATTTATCTTGAACTCCTCGGATGGCGTAGTGCGCAGGGCCATAGATAACCTCGCCACTTTGTTCGCGCGGATCTCTTCCTTGAGCTTTGCCTTGTGGGCCTGGTACGCGCGCTTCAGCACCTTCTCCCGGACGCAATGTTCCGGAGGGGTCGGTTTCTGCGATGCCACGATGGCCGAGGCGCGTCGGGTGAGGGGCTTCTTCCAATGGCGACCAGATACGCGCCCCGTGATAACGCCCTCGTAGCTGGGCTGCCCTGAGGAGGCCGGCTTTGAGGGATCTCTCAGGGAGGGCACAACGCGAAGCTTTGACGGTCGGGCCATGTCGCCGTCGAGCTTCATGGAGTCCCCGGCCGCTACCAAGGCTTCCTCGCGGTGCTTGTGCTTGGCGCGCTCGCTGCCGAGGCCCTCATCGAGGTGGGAAGCCATGGAGCGAGCTGGCCGGTTGCTGGGAGATGATTCAAGAAGAGGGTTGTTGCGCAACGGCGGCCCAAACGCACGCTGGACCTTTCTGACGAAGTCCGGCCAGGAAGGGGCGCCGATCTTCTCCTCCAGCTGGTAGTACCAGTCCTGCACGACGCCTGCCATGTAGATGGACGCGTACCAGACGCATTCCTCCTCTGGTGTGCATTGGGTATGGAAGAACTGCTCCGCCTTGTCGAGCCAGGTGACTGGATCTGTGGAGCCATCGTACTTCGAAAACCGCAGCTTGGAGGTGGCCAATTCGTGTGGTGGCTGGGGCGATGGTAATGATGTCTCCATCTCCTTGCTGCTATGGGAGCCGCCAACTAAGTGCCGCTTTGATTGCAGCCTGTTGACGGCGATGGTGAGGCGATTCTGGTCGCCTTTTATCGTGGCAACCTCTTTCTTGATGAACGAGAGTTCGGCCAGGATGGCGTCCAGGGTGGTCTTGAGCCCATCCATTGCAGGCTAGAGGATCAGATGGATCGTGATACCAGGATGATATGGCTAGGAATTTGGGCGCTTTATTGATGAACTGGAAGGGAAATTACAGCAGGCGAGTAGGGTAGAGAGGATCGTCCTCCCTAGGAGGCTGATCCACTTTTCTCTACTTTTCTGCTTGCCTAGGGTTCAGCCCTGCCCGAGTTTATATAGCCACCCGGCCGGCTGGCTGCTTCTCTTATTTCTCTAACTACTAACAACTTAACTAATCTCCTATTTCCTAGCTGCGCCCGGCTTAGCCTAATCTTTGCGCCTGCCCCTTCAAGATAGGTGCAGCCGCACCTATCTGAAGGGTGCCGCAGCGCCCTTCTTCCTGTAGTTGTGCTGCTGCCCGATGAAGTCGTCCATAACACAAGAACACTTAAATCAGTTCCACATTACTGATTTTGTAATGTGAAGACATGTATATCCACCAGACTGACAGCATCTTCTTTGAAAATAAAAATGATAAGGAAGAAGGTCTCTTCCTGAAAGGGAAGCAGGGGGGGGGGGGGGGGGGGGGGGGGGGGAGGAAGACGGCCCAGTTTCTTTGGTATAAGAAGAATACGTCCTTTAATGGTGTATGCTCTGAGGAAGAGCTTCTGGACTAATAATAACAGCAAACTAGGTATATGCTACAAACCCTTCTGTACTTCATAATTCTTGTCCTAGTTCATAAGTTACTCTCCTTTACTTCTCTACTGTTATATGTGTCAGTAACTAGCCAGTTGATTGTCCCCCAAAAAATAAAACCTAGCTAGTTGATAAACTAAGAAAACATACTATTCCAAGAGAAGCTAAGTAGAAAGTTCTGAGTTTACCGCCACTTTTTTGTGCTTCTGCAATAACATGTAGAGCAAGAGTTGTCTTGCCAGAAGCCTCTGGGCCAAAGACCTCTATGACACGCCCCTAAAATAAATATCCACATGAATACTTGCAAAATAAAATACATAAATGCAAAAGAACATCAGAAACTACTGGACTACTTGATCTTCTCAATTTGAAAATAGTACAAGGCGATGATTAGATCAATGGTCTGAGAAAGCATACCTTTGGAAGCCCACCAGTTCCTAGAGCCATATCCAAAGCAAATGACCCGGTAGATACAACAGGAACTTCTCTACGGCCCTGTGAACGGCCAAGCCACATTATTGCTCCCTTCCCAAATGCAGATGTTATCTGATCGATAGCCTGGTGTAAAGCCAAGTCTTTCTTTGACATATTCTCCTCACCCGAGTCAGTCCCACTTGATTTGCTCTTCCTTTTGACTACATAGGCAATTATAGAAGAATCAATGACTGATCTGTCTAGGTACCAGCAACGAAGCCAAAAAAAAAAAAGGCATTCAAGAAAAATGTTGCTGTGCAGGTAACAATATAATATCAAAATATGGAATACAGTATGGGTCAAACCCAATATTTCTAATAAAGCAAGTGCAATTAGTAAAAGAGAAATTGTTTATAACCTTTTGATGAGAACTCTCGGCAATGGAAAGTTGAGCCGCAGATCCCTTGCCTGTAGCTCTGCAAATCTAAAGCATCAGCAAAGCATATCACCATATATTGGTCTGAGACACTTCCATTTTTTATCTCACTAACAAAAATTCATGGAAACTCCTGCGCTTATCAAATCTCTTCCCATCAACCAATGTTAATTATTTCTGAGATCTAATAATGCATACTGCGAATAACTGTTGAGTAAGATATGTGGCTTACTATTGGCAACGATTAAGATGGATGGTTAGCGAATTATAAAGTCTGAAAAGGAATTGGAGACTTTTTATTAGTAACCAAAAGCCCATGATTTTTTTTGGATTAATTTGATACATGCCATTACAATTTTGTGAAATTTGAAATATGCCATTCGGGCCCACATGTCATTCACTTGCAGGGCCCCATCTGTCATTGACCATTTTTTTAGAACAAAAGCTCATGATACTTTAAGAATTCCATCAAAGACTCAAATGTTAATGGCAAGAGGAATGATTACAGTTTCTTATCAGTACAACTGACTCCGTGTATCACACAAATAGTTTCCTAAAGACAAGAGATATTTGGGAGCTTAAGTGGGGAAGGGTACACTAAACCTTCTCATAAGGATGGTGTTAGTGCCTAGTGGACTGGTTGAATGGCATCAAGCAAGCCGCACTGAACTTAGCGGATTCGTAAAGCCCGATTGAATCCAAAAGGAAGAATCGGCACTCCTCCAAAGGCCGCGGTTTGACACAAATGATCAAAACTAGAGATCAATCTAGGGTTCTCACTCCCAATCGGCGAAATGGAACCAGTACCAAGCTCAAGCAGTCCACGGGCGGCCGCACCCCTGCTGGCCACGAACCCGCCACACGACCGCGTGTAAACAGAACAGAGGACTAGAGTTGCACCTCAGGGTTAGAGGAGGAGGAGGAGGTGGCGGCGGCGGCGAAGGCGCGCCGCAGCGTCGCGCGCCTCAGGAGTGTCGCCATGGTGCTGGCGGCGTCCTCCTCTCCAGCTGCTGAAAGACGCGCGGTGAAGGGCGGAGGAGGAGGCGGGGGCTAGGGTTTATGGGTTTTGGCTTTCCGCTCCGCGACCTATTTTTGAGCCCGGCCGGTCTTCCGCCTCCTCGGGCTCCCATTCCGGTGTCGGGAAGAGCGTCCACTGCCGGCGTCCACTCCCGGATGGACCGCACGCGGACCCAACCCAACCGAGGCCCCGCTTGTCAGAAACACGGAGCCACCTGAACTGAAACAGTGTGGACGTGGTCCACCAAAAAACTTGTTTCCTTCGTTGTAAGTGGTCCCACGGAAGACAAACATGACCCATCAGCTGACAAATACGGCCCGGCCCATCTAGCGCCTTCGTCTTCCCCTGGCCGTGTAGCCCTGCTTCGCCGTTCATCCCTCTCTTCCTGGAGCTTGTCGAGTAGGATTCGCGTGAACTCTTCGCCCAGAACTGCATGAGAATCACGAAATCCAGCTACGGATTCGGGGAGGCTTGCCGTGAGTGAGACTCAGTCTGCCGGACGCCATTTCCGCCTGCGTTACCTGCAAGGGACGGTGAGTTCTCTTCCTCGATGCAGTGCTAGCTTCTCCCGCGGCGTGTCTTCATCGTGTGGCCCAACTAGAACTTCGCTTTCCTCTCCTAATCGTATGACGACTCAGAGCAGCCAGTCGTGCAGAGAAAGAGCGCCCAACGGCGGGGAGCTGTGACGGCGGCATTTGCGACCTTGGGCAGCCTCAGTCCTGCGTGCCCTCTCGACCTCGCTTCTGTTTGGCACCCTCCTGCGGCTGGCCGGCGACGTCGGGCGTCAACCGCCGGCGAAGAGCAGGGAAGGTTCTCCCTAGGCGGGGCCGGAGCTCAATCTAGACCGCCCAACTTGAATCTAACTGCTATCAGAGAGCCTGCCTGAGGGGTGGACTTGGTCGAAAGCCCCTCCTCTTTTCTACAGCTTCACGTGCTATCCCGTGATAAAAACCATCAAATCCAGCTGCTGGTTCGGGGGAAGCCTGCTTTGCGTGAGATCAAAAATCCTTTGGGTGCCGTTGCCGCCGGCGTTTCCCTCAAGAAAAGCTGGGACGCTTTTTCATGTCAGCCTCTACTAACCTTGCCCTGCTTTCTCCATCTCTGGTAGCTGTTGCTCCTGCGGCATCGCGTGGTCGTCGGAACAGAACGTCGCGGCGGGGTTTCACTGGTACGCTGGCTGTCTGGCTCTGCCACTCTTAGTTTTGTGACCTTTATTTGCCCTTGGTTAGGGAAATGAGTGGCCATTGGCCATTGCTTGTTGTCAGTGACAATGCCCATGGATTACCAATTGAACATGCTGTAGGTAGGCTGGGAATGATGTGTCATGTGTGCGTCCGGAATTCAGCATACTGTTGAGTCGTTATGATACTTACTAACTAGAATTTCGAGTTAATATGGAACTTGTTAGTATAACCACATATACAGAGTAATAGTCTGATGCCTGTGAGTTTGTTTTGACACTGCTTTCAGTTGAAACAAAACTAGCTATGGATGGCAGGAGTCTTGACCTGAGACCTTCCTTGAGTATGGAGGATGACAGTCCAAATCTGTCACCATTTCTGCGCAAACTTTTCAAAGAGGTTTGTATTTTTGATACATCTGAAGCATGTCGTTGTGCAGTTTGATGTATATTTGATTTGAAAGAAAGATGGGTACGTAGGAAGACTAATGTTTACTGCAGTGGGAGGACCGCAAGGCGAGGGGCTTGTTTCACCATGACATCACTTCCTGTGAGACTAAGGTTTTACTTGAAAATCCTGTCTAATTAATTGCACAGGCATCTGCTTGGGGTTTCATTTTTTTTATCTTAATTTTGTGGGTGTAACACCATGTGATAGGTGCTACCTGGAGAATACAATTTTGTGGCAACACTAATAGAGGGACGTGATCAAAAGAAGCGGCCTACAGAGTTTGGAATAAACCAAGTCCTTCAGCCATTTGATAATCTGAAGTTCAATTTCACAAAAGTTAGTCCAGATGAAGTTATCTTCAGATTCCATGAGAATGATTCTCCTGAATGCTTTGATGATGCACATGCTGTTTCAGGTTCTCCTAGTGCCATTTTGATCAATGTCAGTATGTCTCCATCCACTTGGAAGTTCCTTCAATCTTGCTGACGCAAATACACAATAACAAAGAGTGTTTTTGCTCCTCATTTGATGTGTTGCAGGTGAGTCCAATTGGTTACTGCCATGTGCTTTTGACCCCTAGAATCCAGGATTGTTTACCACAAAGGATTGATCAAGAGAGTTTCTTACTAGCAATGTATGTAGCAAGGGAGGCAAGTGACCCCTTGTTCAGAGTTGGCTATAACAGTCTGGGTGCCTTTGCAACCATCAACCATCTCCACTTTCAGGTTAGTTTTTGGAATCTCTCAATATCGTGTTCTTGCCAGCAATTTATTTATGTTTTTCCTAACAATACCCCTCTTAAAATCCATCGCTGACGTTTTCCTCTCCAGGCATACTACCTGAAAGTTCAATATCCAGTTGAAAAGGCACGGACAGAAAAACTCACCACCACAAGTAATGGGGTGAGCATTGCTGTTCTTGTGCAGTATCCAATATGTGGTTTTGCATTACAAGGTGGAACGAGCCTGGAGGATTTGTCTGATGTGGTTTCAAAAATCTGCATCTTCTTGCAAGAGAACAATAGGCCTTTCAATGTCCTTATCTCTGAATCTGGGAAGAGAGTTTTCCTCCTACCACAGGTATTGTCATGCAACCTCAGGTGTACGGTTTCTGAAATGGAAGTCCGCACTTCATTCTTTAGCGATATATTAACAATTTTCTCCCTCCAAAACGATGGACCAGTGCTATGCAGAGAAGCAGCTCCTTGGAAAGGTGAGCCAAGAGTTCCTGGACATGAGGATAAACCCAGCAATCTGGGAGCTCAGTGGCCATTTGATACTGAAGAGGCGGAAGGACTACGATGAGGCCTCAGAGGCAACTATATGCAGATTTCTGTATGAAGCCTCTCTTTCAGAAACTGAATTTCATGAGTTGAAGAGATGCATTCTGGAGTTGCTGGTCAGTGCCGTCGGATGCAATCCGGGGATAAATTCGTAGGGGGTAAGGGCGTGGAATTTTATTTCCCAGATATTGTGAACAATGCAAATGGACTATAATAATTGGTTCAATAATGTTTTGACGATGCGTCATGTGTCATTTTGTGTTCTGACCTTAAGTTACTCAGCCCGCAAAGAATCATCAAAATTTGAAATGGGTTATTGATCTGAAAAAGAGTTTTATAGAATGCTTAGTCAATAACACAAAAGAGGCCTATTAGCTCAGTTGGTTAGAGCGTCGTGCTAATAACGCGAAGGTCGCAGGTTCGAGACCTGCATGGGCCATTATTTTTCGGGGCTATTTTTTTACCCCGTTCTATTTATACTGAGTTGAAATGGATTTTTCAGGCTGCGTACGTGTTTAAGACGAAAGATTATCGCACAATTTTTTACTTTTCTATCGGTGTTTAAGACGCCGGTAGGAGGCAGCTTAATTTGCAGGCGTGGCCACTCTCTAAACCCATAAACCCTTCTCTTCCCCAACCGCAGAGCTCGCAGGCCCAACCATCTTGGCGATGCCGTCGACCGCCGGGGGCGGGCGCTGGCGCCTCCTCGCCCTGCACCGCGGCGCGATCTCGTGGCACCGGCTCCGTCAGCGCTCTCCCTTCTCGTCCCTCGCCGGAGATGGAGGACGAGGCGGCACGCCGCATCTGCCGGTGGTCGTCGTCGGAGCTGGCCCCGTCGGGCTCGTCCTCTCCTTTCTCCTGACCAAATTCGGTAAGCAACGCGTTCCTCCTCGCACATCCCTCTTCCAAATCCGCGATTCGTAGGTAGGCTGTAGCGAAACGTTGCGAGGGAAAGAAGCAACTGATAACACAAGTGCGCTTTGAGGGTGCCTGTGCTAAGTAGAGTATAGTGATTGGGTTAGTTAGTGGTTCGGTGAGCTAGTTGCATGATTTCGACAGGGCCAGTGTAATTCCATGTGAAGAATGGCAGCCACTGATCCAGCTGCTTGTTTCATTCAAATTTTGCAGGGATCCGCTGCGCGGTGATAGAGAAGAATGTGGAGTTCACACGGCACCCCCGAGCGCATTTCATCAACAACCGCACTATGGAGGTGCGTCTCGTTGTTGTCTGAGCTTGTTCTGTTTCAGCTGTGGCTCCAACGACCCACTCCTGGTTTCAGATCTTCCGCAAGTTGGATGGATTGGCTGGGGATATCGAGAGATCCCAGCCACCAGTGGATTTATGGAGGAAGTTCGTGTACTGTACTTCACTCTCTGGGTCCATCCTTGGCTCTGTTGACCACATGAAGCAGGAAGGCCAGTTCAGTTTCTTTTTTTTTTTCATGCCCAGTCTTGATGGTTTACACATACTCTACATAGATAGATCATCTGAAAACTATTTTGTACAGATTTTGACAAGGTCATCAGCCCGATATCAGTTGCACACTTTTCACAGTACAAGCTAGTCGATCTGCTACTCAAGAAGCTGGAAGGTATTGGATTCCGGACATGCTTTCCCGATGATATTTGTAGCTCAGCTCAAGATGCGATGCTGGAAAATAAGATACTGATGGGACATGAATGCACCTCCCTTCAGCAGACTGATGAGGGCATTTTGATTGGAGCATCATATAACAATGGGGGGAGGATGCAGGAGAGAAAGCTTCACTGTGGCCTTCTTTTAGCGGCGGATGGAGCGAGAAGCACGGTGCGTGAATTGGCAGGTATATCCATGGAAGGTGAACGGGACTTGCAGAAACTGGTCAGCGTGCATTTTCGTAGCAGAGAACTAGGCAGATATTTATCCAGTGAGAGGCCTGGAATGCTGTTTTTTATTTTCAATCCGAATGCAATTGGTGTACTGGTTGCACATGACCTGGAGCATGGGGAGTTTGTATTGCAGGTATCAGACTTTATGATGTTAGAAGTAGGACAACCCATGTGAAATTATTGTGCATTAACAACCTTCTATTTTGTTTTCAGATTCCATTTTATCCTCCTCAACAGATGTTTGAAGATTTCAACTCTAAGGTGATGTCATCCTAGTTGTTATCTTGATTCTCGTTCATTAGCTACTTATTTTCCAGTTTTCTGCATGAACGGTGATTGTATCAACATGTATTTCTGAAGCTTGTGTGCTTGTATTGAACTGCTATATAGCCTATATTTGATGGGTACATTGATGCATCCCTGCTGAAATTTTAATTTGTGATTCTAGGTGTGTGAGCAAGTTATTGTCAAGTTAGTTGGTTGGGAGCCGGCAGATGTTCAGGTTTTGGATATAAAACCATGGGCGATGCATGCTGAAGTTGCAGAGAACTACATTGGCTGCAACAATCGTGTAGTCCTTCTTGGTGATGCTGCTCACCGCTTTCCTCCTGCGGGTGGTTTTGGTTAGTGGTTTTCTTTGAATCCATACTTCAGTATTTCCTTGTCAATGTTCTTACTACGCATATGAAACCAACAGCCAGAAGCACTGAATTCCTTTTGTAGGAATGAACACTGGTATTCAGGATGCACATAATTTGGCTTGGAAATTGTGCTTACTTCTGGATGGTGTTGCTTCACCATCAATAATGCACACTTATGAGCCAGAGCGGCGACCAGTTAGTCTCTTCTCACAGGCTTTCTGTTCTTTCAGTGTTTAGACCCCATCGTAAGTTAATTATGAAACAAATGCTTACATTTTATAGGTTGCTATTTTCAATACAGAACTTAGTGTGGAGAACTTCAAAGCAGCAATGTCTATTCCTGCTGCCCTTGGTCTTGATCCAACTGTTGCAAACTCAGGTAAAATGTCATATTTCAGCATGTGGACAGAAAACATTTTTTTTGTTTTTCCTTTTCAAAGGAGATATTGATCAATGATAAAACTATGCTAAAGTCATTGCTGAATGTCAAGTAACTTGCAGCTTGCCCTTACTCATCATCTGATCATTCTACCCTTTGCATGTATTGTCAGTGCATCAAGTTATCAATAAAAGCTTAGGATCAGTCCTTCCACGAAATTTGCAGAAGGCAGCCTTGGAAGGATTGTTTTCCATCGGTCGGGCACAGGTGTCAGACTATATTTTGAATGAGAAAAATCCCCTTGGATCCTTGAGATTGGCAAGATTGAGAAATATTCTTGATGAAGGAAAAAGCTTGCAGCTGCAGTTCCCTGCAGAGGATCTTGGCTTCTGGTTAGTCTCACTAGAGCAAGTCATAGTTCAAACACCTACTACCTCCGTCCCAAAATAAGTGTCCGTTTGGGTTTTGTGCCATCTAGCTTTGACCAACGATTTCTATATATTTGGTTAACTTTAAAAACCTAGTATTTGTACTTTAAATTCTTCATAAGAAATACTTTCATAATATATATTTTATATATATTAAAAAGAATTTATATTTATAGAAATCATTGGTCAAAGACAAGTTTGACTAAACCCAGATGAATACATTCTAGGACGGAGGGAGTGCTATTTTTTTCTTCTCCCTTCTTCTTTCTGTTCAATTGATGCGACAAAGTTTAGATTGAGTCTTGCCATAATACATGTATCCAAAAAAGTCGTCATCAAATCTCCACAATTTCTTATGTCGAACTATCATGTGCTTTTAGCTATAAAGAAGGAGCCCTACTCCCAGAACATCATGCTGAAACCACTCAGAAAGCAGAAAAACCGAAGCATTCAAAGAGATCATCAGAATACATCCAATGTCTGAAGGTTGGTTCGCGGCTACCGCACATGCGAGTAAGACAACTGTCTGCTTCAAATGAGGTTCGTCCCTTGCACACCCAGTCGATACAAATGTTTTTCCCTCTTCCCCTACAGCTGCATACTACTACATAACCGTGATGAATCCTTACAGGTCATGCTTTCAACACTGGACCTAGTAAGCGGTGACAAACCCGAGTTCGTTATCATCATTGCGCCACTGAAAGAGTCATACGAGATTGCTCGTGCTGCGCTCAAGGTAGCAGACGAGTTGAAGCTGTCAGCCAAAGTCTGTGTCATGTGGCCGCAAGGTTTGGCTGGCCCTGAAGCAGTGGAAGGGAGCAAGTCTGCGTTCGCGCCCTGGACGAACTACGTCGACGTCGAGGAAGTGCCACGAGTTTCTGGTAACTCGTGGTGGGAGATGTGCAAGATTAGCAGGAAGAGTGTCGTTCTGGTGAGGCCTGATGAGCACGTAGCGTGGAGAACCGAGTCGGACGTGGTGGGAGACGCTGAGTCAGAAGTTAGGAGAGTGTTTTCTCAAGTTCTGTGCTTAAACTGTCACCGGATGTAATCAAGGAGCTTTCATTGTGTCCCGTCTTTTTCTTCGTTTTTAGCCTTAACCAAAGATATTCCATATCGTTTTTATTCATTACGTATTGTTTTCTTTATACGGTTTTTTCATGGCGCTTGCTCACTCTGTGTTTCTGTAGATAAATTTCATCAGAACGAGTAGACGAGTTTAGAATCAGAATATGCAACTCGCGTGATGTGTGTTCCACCCATGGGTTCTCCGTCGAAGTCACGGTCGGCTGTTGAGTTCAGTCAGATTAGTCCTCGGTATATCCAACACGTAAATTTACAAAATTTCGGATTCCACGGCAGTTCAGCACCCTGAGGAAGTCTAATGAGACATCAAATTAAATGACCACAGATTACCACTGAAACAATCACATTTTAAATTCCACCATAATAATGAAGTTATCAAATAATGTTCTCTGTACATCAATCCTGTGTACATCGCCTGAACATACAATCGTGAGCCACCAAATGTACAGCTTCCAACAGAACTACAGCACAAACTTACACAACTTATACCAATACCTAGGATGACAGACACCAGAGAAACTTCTTCTCAAAGCCCCTCCAAATGCTACAGTTTCATGCACCTTCAAATGAACAATTGTCCGGCTGTAGCTACCATAAACCCAAGCAATGCGCCGGCAACAACCTGGGAGAAATTGCAGAGTCAAGAAGTTAGAAAAAAGGGTCGTTCAAGAATGTAAGCTACAAGCAGCTAGTCATGCTGAAGAAGCCGCATCATGGTGATAACATATAAGCATGTGGTGTCAAGTAAAGGTGGTATGTAGACAGCATGTTTGAGGTTTATTTGGCATCCATGTAACAACCCTCCCAATAAGACATCTCTTTCATTTTGCTAAACTACAGACAAATGCACAATAAAAAGGACGTTTGAGAAAACCTGGGTCGGTGTATGGCCTAAAAGCTCTCGCAGTGGTCTTGTTTCAGACAAGGGATGCTCAGATGGAAGTTCACAAACTATCTGATTCAATACCTGAAGATTACAGATAACAAGAAAAAAAGTTAACATAAAGCATGAACATAAATACATAATGATAAATTTATCATAGTACATAAACTTGCAAAGAGTTCTTTCCTAATGATATTAACCAGTTATTACTTAAACATCAAAGATGAAATACAGACCAATTTATTACATTACCTCTGCTTGTTTTCCAGCATGCAATCTGATACCAGAAGCATCATACATCACCTGCCAATGAAGTCATGAGCTAAACTTATGCACCATGCTGATACTCAACACCATAATGTCCAAATCAAAACTGGAAGTTGCACGCAAGCAATAATAATGCACACAATGTTTCTTTTCTATTCAGGAGCAGCAAAACATTTTCAAAAGTACCAGACACGGGATGGTATGTTTAATGGGCACCTACCACACTAGCAAATATTGCTGCTATTGCAAAGAGGGAGCAGCCAAATCCATCTTGGAAGCCAATTGCTATTGCTAGAGCTGTAACTGTTGCAGAATGTGATGACGGCATGCCACCGGAGCCAACAAGCTGCTTGGGATCCCATCTGTTCTCCTTGTACCTTTGTATTAAAACAAATACACATCAAACTTATAGCAAGAGGAGGATCTATATAAGACACAGGTTCAGACTTGAAATCCAAAATTCACTGTTGATTTCACATTAGGACTAAGGTGGAGCTACCTTTTAAATAAATGTACAGACAAGCATAATAACTTACAAAAATAATGACATTGATACAGATCATTTCCTTTATCTGCCCAGCTAAAGATCAACTCAGGCACACTTCTATAAGATAATAAGACATCGTCATGAGACTGAATAAGATGACATTTTCAAGAGACTGAATGAGAAGCACTGTGTGTTCATATTGATGTGGCTGGTGGTTGAAACATTCATAGGGTAGCAGTTGGAGCTCCCTGACTAGTAACTGACCCATAATGTCCGTAGAGAATTTGAATGTGTCAAAATTGCCTTTCCTGTTTGGCTAAATTTAGATTTCCTTTTGAATGATTAGAGACCAAATTTCTTTTTTATTTAGCACAGAACAGATACACCAATTCTACCTGAATTTAACCAGAACAAGGCCAATTCCGATCCAAAATCCTAAGGAAATTCCTCATTATACAATGCCTTTACGTTCCCAAACAACCGTTACCAGGACGCAGCTTTGACCCCGCGGATCCAACCACGCACGTCCCCGATCCGGCATCAAAGCACCGGCCGGCAGAAGCGAAAGGCTAGGACCTGTACTCACCAGGTGACGAAGAACTTGATGGACTGCGCGACGGCGAAGCCGACGATGGCGGCGACGAGGGGGTAATTGTGGAATACGGCGAGGTAGGAGAATCCCGGTCCCGCCGGCGGCGGCGTTGTGGAGGCGGCGACGCCATCAACACCGTCCACCATGGCGAGGAACTGGACCATGACGGAGGCCTCTCGGCTCCTTGGCCTCCTTGGACGGTCCTGGCCGGCGCTGCCTGAAGAGGGAGGAGCTACTCGCAGTGGTTGCTGGCTCCCTCTTGTTTTTGGCCGTGCTCTCTGCTCTGAAACTTTCTCGCTGGCAGAGAGTACTGCCGATTGGAGGAGAGGACAGAGGAGGGATCAAATGGGAAGCTGCTCGGAGAATATGCCAATCGGCAAGGTGCCGTAGGGGCAAGCTTCAGCTATTGGGACTGCTCCGAATTTTTATCGGATTATTTTGATACATGTCATTATAATTTCGTAAAATTTAAAAAATATTATTTAAATTTATTTGTCATTGATATATCAATGATATATTTTAAAATTTATAAAATTATAATGATATGTATCAAATTCGTCTATTTTTATTCCGTGGTAGATCCGGCCCTGCCGGCTGTCACCACCCTTTGCGTGACGGGGCAAAAACCACAAGAAACAACGGCTTCTTTCGTCAGTTTACGGTGCCAGGACAGTGATCGGTGACCCTGTGATCACTTCGCATTTCGCCCTGGCAAACCGAACGAATTCCCTGGGGCTAGTTTACGTTTGCCTTGAAATCCAAAAATGGATCCGAGAATTTGTATCCCAGAAGCTTGGTCGATGTATTTTTATATTAATCTCTATAAACATTTGTAGCCACGCAACTTCAATACTACTTACACAAAGCTTCACGCATAAATCATCCGAATAATACCAGGTGTTGATCAAGTCACCGAACTCAGGCTTAGCCAATCAGGTTAGACTTCAAGTGCATGGCCAGGTCTACAGAGGTTGAAAGTAGATTCGTTCTAAAGTAAGTCAAAAGGATTTGGTTTCACTTGGAAATATTGGTTAAAATATTTTTAAAGTTGTATCGGTAAAACTCTCTGTCATCCTGGAAAAAATTGTCAAATTACAACTCCGACCAGGCAAACAAGCATGACTTCCAGCTGCAACCAAAGCTGAATCAGCCGCCTGCAACCTAAAACTCCACTATTTCCAGTCACTAACAAGCTATAAATATTCACATTTTTACTGAAAGTGCATCTAGATTTCAGTGGGTTTTGTTGGATGATGACGAACTATTTAAAGAGCTAATGATTTTTGTTAAATGTATTGACAGCTCGAAAGATTCAAAAAGTAGAAAAGAATGTCTAAAGAGGAAGAAGACCCCAAATTTCTTTGATCAATTCTCATGCAAAAACACTAGATTTTATTATTTCTTTAAGTCTAAGTATGCCGTAATATCAAGCGAAACTCAAATTGAGGTCTCAAATATGCCAAAATGCTCAAATCCATTTCTCACCCCGAGACCTATTACTGGAGTATCCGGCACTTTGTCGGAGTTTTCGGTAAGGCAGTCAGCTTCAACCCGAGAAGGCTCACCGAGTGTCCGGCAAAGCGGAGACTCCGGTGGCCTAGCAGCTCGCACCCGAAAAGATTCACTGGAGTGTCCGACACAGTGACTGAGACTCCGATGGCTCAAGCTTTGCCAACCCGAGAGGGCTCACTGGAGTGTCAGTGGCTGGAGTGTCCGGTAAAGTGTCGAAATGTCTAGTCAGTCAGAACTCAGTCCAATGGCTACTTTTTGGAGCTTGGGTATTTATACCACCTCAGCCTCATTTGAGAGGGCTTGCGACTCATATTTAAACAACACACTCTTGAGCTCAAAAACACTCTCTCACTCTTTTTCAAGTCCTAAGCTTGTAATATTTGAACTAAAGATTGTGAGAGAAGTGCTTCCACTCTCATTCAAAATTTGCAACACCGTCGAGCTTCGGTTTGAGTTTGTTACTCTTGAAGCTTTTGCTCCTATATGGCTAGGTGTGCCCGAGAGCTCTCAACTCGTGTGGTGACGCCCCTGAGATGTTTGTTCACCTTTTTCGAAAGAGATTTGATAGTGAAAAACTTAACATCACATTTGTGGTTGGTTGAGTGAGAAAGAATCGAGTGAGATCTGTTTCTTTGTGAACCTCTCAATAGAGGCGTAAAGTTTCTTCGTGGATTCAAACTTCAGTGAAAAATCTCATGTCTCTTTGTGCTTATTTCATTCTTGTAAATTCATATTGTTCTTATTATTCATATTTATAGATTTACCTCGATCTACATGCTCATTAGTTTTTAGCTTGTTTAATTATTTAGATCTACTTGTTATATTATATTCTAGTCTTTTAATTCAAATGAAATTTACTAAAACTCGTTAAAATTGCTTAGATTCAAATTTTATCTAAATATCTGCTTGATCAAAGCATCCAGCAAAATACCGAACATTCCGACGGTTTGACTATTCTTTGGGTTTGATTTTTTTTAAATTATTTTAAGTTACTTATTCACCCCCCTTAAGACAACTTTCACTTACACAACAGAGAACTGCTAAATCTATGCTATCCCTGAGAAGAGCTAGGAATGGGTGGTCTTCCACCTTCATCAAGCTGCCTCATGAGTATTGACATATCAATGCTTTCACACAGGACCACAGTGGTCTTTTCTCAAAAATTGGTTATTTAACGCACTAGAAATCCCATAATACACAAGTGGTACAAAAGGAATGAAAGAATTGAGCTCTACAAGGGGAAGAACATCGTTCTGAGTACAATCTACATTTTGCACACTAATATATTCTTTCACAAAATAACCAAAGGATTCAGTACTCATGCTAAGATAACTGGCTACTCGACTGATCCCTCTCGCTGCCAGTTGAAAGCATTGATTTTTCCCATGAAGAGTCTATTTCGCAATGCTAACCTTTACTTCAGCTAATATGAGAACTCGTGTCCTCTGAGGGATATATATTTCTTCATCCATATGGCCATGTCCTCGGCGCAGGCCTGGGCTTGCGGTGTCTTTAGAAATACATCCATAGTAGCAAACTCATGAACAGTATCCTTGTAGTCAAGAACTGGTGAGTCAACATTTACCTTGCGGAGTTCCTCTGAGTAAGCAATCGCACGATCCCTCATCCAGTCATGTTCAGCAATTACTGTCAAGGTTGGAGGCATGCATTTCAGTGGTGGGCCTCCTCTGCCTGGTGCTAGAGGGTTAGCAGCTGGATGGTCCAAGCTGAACTCTTTCTCTGATAAAAATAGTCTCCAAGCAAGTATACATGTCGGCTTATCATAGAAGTACGAGTTAGCAAGCCTTAGTTCTGAGTGTGTTGGGACACTCCCTATGAAGAAGGGATACATCAGAACCTGTGCAACAACCTTGATAGGGTCAAATAGTTTGCCATCTTCAACCACCTTCCGAGTGACATAATCAGCAATATTAGCACCACAGCTTGCACCCAGTAGAACACATCTGCTTAAGAGAAAAGAAACAAAATTTACTCACCAATACTTGTTAAGTAGTCTACTCCTAGGTAGGTGAGAATTGTTGAGATGGATATGGTAATTTACATGCCATGCACAACCATTTACAAGACGATAGTCACAGGTTAAGTGAATTGGTTAATTGGTTTTAACTCAGTGAAGTCATCCAGAAAAGGCATAATTTAATGGATTATCTTGGCCATAGTGAAGCTCCCATGGATATGGTGTGCTCTGATGGAAGCACCCATGTATATGATGTGCTCTAGTGAAAGCTCCCATGTGACAGTGTGCTCTAGTGAAGCTCCCATGGCTATGGTGTCATGCGCACAGTTATCATACTACAGTCTGGATTAGATGACCCTGTTATTGCGATTATATAGTGGACTATGATCCCATAAGGACTATTTAGAGCATAGAAAGCATGATAGTAACTTTTTCCTTGCTTCTGTTTGTAAATAAATGAAAAAACAACAGCATTTGATGTTCCTTACACTAACTTCTAACTTTAGAATATGTAGCTTCGAAATGAATATAATTTTGCCACAATGATGCTTACAAAACAATTTTAATAAAGAAAAATCCTTCACAAATTCTGACTGAAGCTTAAAATGGCACTAATGTCATGTCAGCACTATGTTGGAAGAACACCGAAATGGATAATATTTGCACATTTTAAAGCTGTACCCTTTTTAACTGTGAGGAATGTGTTCTACTATGAGCCTTTGTATCCCATCAGGCTTCACATTCACAAATAGCTAAAACTCATGCAGATGGAATGACATAATATTATACTACATGTAACTGCCGTCCTCTGTTCAACAAACCTCTCTCAACAAAACATAATCCCCCTCCCTTCAAATCTGAATCACCTGATGCTCCTCAGAAACAAAAAAGAATCACCAATACAACTTAAAAAGAGGCATAATATGGGCTCCTAGAGCATCTTTCTTAGTTCTTAGCGGGCTAAAGAGCATGAACGTCGTGGCACACTTTGGCTCTTACCATCAATCAATGTAATTTTAAACAAGTTGTTAAATTATAGATCATATGGGCTAGTTCTCTCCTGCAGCATTTTGGAATTGTGATTCCCCACCATACTTAAATGGTACTGCAGTTTAGCACCTAGTAATGCAGCTATCAACATGTGGGTTAAGTGAGGTTTGTAAGCTTACCTTGCCGGATCACCATGTGCAGCAATCCACGGCTCGACGGTGGAAGCACCGAACGTGTCCAATCCACCCCCTACCTTGCTCATCATGGCGAGATTCGCCTGCTTGGCGATCCACTTGAGCACCCTGACCCCGTCATCAAACGCAGCAGGGTACCGGCTCTCTGGCGCGAGCCTGTACCCCACCGCCACCACGATGGCGTCGCAGAGCTTGGCCACCCTCCTACAGAAGGCGTCGTTGGCCGCGGCGCTGCTGCTCCCGGTGACGAACCCGCCGCCGTGGAACTGCACGACGATGGGCAGCCTCCGCCGAGCGGACGCCGCGGCGCGCGGCGAGGAGGCGGCGTGCGGGAGGTACCCCCTGTACGGCGCGCCGGCGGAGACCAGGGCGGGTTCGCTGGCGCGGCGCGGGTGCGTGTGCTGCGGTGGCGGCGTGGGGAGGAAGATACGGACGGACAGCGCGGTGTTGGGGTCGATATGGAGGTCCTTGGACGCGACGCCGTCGGCTGCGGAGAAGGCCGGGTTGGCGGGCGCGGTGGCCTCGTCGGGGCGGCAGGAGACCCCGAACGCGGAGGCGGCCGCGTCGGGGCCGGCGCTGGCCAGCGACTGGAGGCGGTGGCGTAGGAAGAGCTTGAAGAAGACGCTGTAGATCTTCACGCCGACGCTCGGCATGGCTCGCGCGTCACCCGGATCCGCGCATCACACGGCCGGATCCTCCGCTGGGATCCGGAGCAAGCCGAAGCGCCCCGGCCGCCGCCCTGCGGAACGGGAAAAGGATCGGGGTGGGATTGATGACGCGGAACGGGGGGAGTGGCTGCCCGGATGACGACAGGCGGATGCGCTGGGGCGGGAGAAGGAAGACGGCAGAAGGACAAGCGGGTGGAATGGAATGGAAGGAAGAATCGAGAGGAAGGAAGGGAGGGGTGCGTCCGGCCGGCGGTGGGTGAGGAGGAAGGAAAAAACGAGGAAAGGAGGACGGGATTTTGATTGCTTGCTGCCCTGCTCCCCTGGTTTCATTTTAAAATTCAAACTCCTGGATTTTAGGACCTCTGGTTCAAATGGATTTGAGGCCTCCAGAGCGTCTACTTTGATGCATTACGTTGCTCCAATTTGAATAGACCTTAGATTTCATTTTGTTTCAATATGCTAGTCCATCATATATATTTATATTCAATATACATAAGTTTTTTTTTGTCTCATTGTATTTTGCTGACTATTTTTTTTGTCTCTTATTGTATTTTGTTGACTTCTTGTTGAGCTACTTCTGAAGTTAACAAGTGAGGGAGGGGGTGAAATTTTTAACATACTCTGTCTGTTCTCTTAATCCGTGTCGTTGACTTCTAATATCAAATTTAAATATTTATTTTATTTAAAAAATTAATTCAAATTTGTAAATTTTTAAGTTATAATTTAAATAACTTTAATGACAAATCAAATCATAACAAAATATTTGATATTTATTAATTTTTTAATAAAATAAATAATCAAAATTAATGTTAAAAGTTAACAGCGTCATGTAAGAGCAGAGGGAGTAATTTGTACTAACATTTTAGCCCCTGTCAAATACAAAATCATATTGTGTTTCTTCCATTTTTCCTTACCTCCGTCATTATAAAAATCAAATCTACTGACATAGCACAAAACAAAATGCTTTGGCTGAAGATCATGCTGGAACTTGCAGTATTGATGGCACACAGACACTAGTAGAACTCATCAAATCTGCCTCGTGTGTGAATTTCATTTGAAGACTTTCAAACTCGACTGTTCCAATATTTCCCGTTAACAAAGCTGACAAAAATGTGCGCATCGAATCGAAAAGTAGATTAATACACGCAACGGAAAGTTCGAAAGCCCTCTTTGAGTGTGACTGGCGCAGACACGATTCCGAGGGTTGAGTCTACTTTCCCCGGCTGCGCTTTTTCTAGAACCAGAAATAGTTAGGGTTGCAGTTGGCACTTGCCAGCCGAGCAACGTGGCCGACATTTTATTTGCTGCTACTCCTAAAAGCAGGTTTCTTTTTCTCATGTGCTAAACAGCAGTTGGTGGCCTCTGGCTTCCACTCGTTCGTTCCCGGATTCGCCAACCAAACGTTCGTTCTCGCCGAACCTTTCCTCCCGTCCAGCTCTTCTTCCGGTGGTCTCTGCCGCCGACGCTAATCACCGTGTCGCCGGTTTGCCACTAAGCAGCAGTCAAACCCGCGTGCCATTGCCAAGCGGCCCAAGCGCCGCGACGATTTCTTTTCCCCAATCCGAGACCCGAGGACGGTTGCGAGCCGGACTGGGCTCGACGTGGCTCATGGCCCAGCTCGGCCGGACGAGAGTTGGGCTGCTCTCCTCAGTGGACAGTGGGCTGTAAGTTACCTGCGCAAGGCCTAGAAAGCCATCGTAGAATCAGGCGTCGGGGGCTACTCGGACAAATCGACCTTATCGCGCATCTTTCAGCTGAACGAACGCGACCTCGAACCATCTCCGTGGAAAAAAAAAAAACCCAAGGCCTGAGACGGTGAGACCCGTGCGAGTACGCCGAGTAGGCACAGCAGCCACCTCGCAAGGTCACCCGCTCCCCATCCTGAGCTCAGCTCACCTCTGCCGGCGACCTCCACGTCCTGCAATCCCCAGAATCCGCGACCGTCCTTCGTCGAGCACCCAGTGCGCACCCCATCCATGATCCATCGCTGACGCCCACGCGCATGTGCTCCCACCTAACGAACCGCGGATGGTGTGCCACTTGCTCGGGCGAACGGTTCAGCTCACCTCGTCCGATTGATCGGCGAAGCGACCACCAGCCTGCCGCCTCGGGTCATATACTACTCCCACTGCAATAACAATACTATTATCAATAATACAAAAACACGACCAAGTCTCTCAAGTCCGTGGACGCCCAGCTGGTAAACTTGGAATACACCATGTGCGACCAAGTACTATAGATGGCAACAACGGATCAGCCACTTAAATTACGGTCCACCAAGTTAAAGTAAGGTGGAGCTAGACAGCAACCTGCTACTTAAATACTCTCTCCGTGTCAAAATAAATGTCGTTTTAAATTTTCAAACTTCTCATTTTTACTATCTATTTTATTTAAAAAGTTTTTAAAATATTTATTTTATTATGAACTAATTAATTATTAAAAATACTTTAAAATTGACTTGTTTATTTTTATATATTTTTTAAAAAAATTAAATAAGATAAATAGTAGACACTTATTTTAAAGAGAAGTAACGAGCTGTTGGCACGCAAGCATGATCGTCTCTCGTCACCCAGCGCATCTACAGCCTAGCTAGATCCTCCGCCAACCTTCCTTTCTAATGGCGTACGCACTCGCGCGATTAAAGTACGGAGTCGTCGCTCTGAAAGTCCCAAGACGGCACGGCCAACTCAGCTGTGCCGTGAGGGGCGCAGGTCTGGTCACCGATCAGTCGAAACGAGTTTCCACTGAATTGCAGTGACACGCCCAGCCAAAAGAGTCAGCGGTCATCATCCAGACTTGTTCAAAAATCGGGTAGTTGCCACTGCCACTCTCTTTTCTTAGCAACCTAGTGCTAGCTTTTCTCCTTGATGTGAAATAGCATACCCCCCCTCCTCCCTCTTCGGCACATACTCAGCAGGATTTTACTTTTCAAAACCGGTTGTTTTATGCTGTTTCGGTAAAATTGGTCCGATTAAGTTTAGGTAGGTGATCGGTTTTTACGGTTTTTTTGTGAAACTAGTTCGATCTGATTTAAATAGCTGATTGGTTTTTACGGTTTTCAGTAAAATCGATCCGATCTGATTTAGTTTGATGACCTGTTTTTTTAATGCAAAATCGATCTTTAACACCGTAACAAAATCGATTACCCGGTCAGTTTTCTCGCTAGCCTGCCGGTTTTTGGCATCGTCGAAAATCGAATCTGAACCGGTTTCTAAGACCATGAGAGACACAACACAGGTCGCCATTATATACCCTGACCCTGATTATCCGCCTCTTCTGTCCAATTTCAGTCACAGTGGCAAATTGGCATCAAAAGTAGCTCCTCTCCTACTCTCCTAGCCAGGTCCGCCATTCGCTCGTCGGTTTGTCCGGGGGCAAAGGTCTGCTTCTTGACACCTTATCCTTCCTCGGGTTTTTATTTCGACATATGTGGTCGTCAACAAAAGCTTGCATCATACTATATGCATTGATAGTTTTGGGCCCAATTTATTTTTATTTTTATAATCCTTTTTCACGATGTGGCTTTGTTTCAAATGCACGTACCATATTGTCAGAGTCGTTTTCCGCAGCGCGCCGGTGTTCTTCGGCTCGAAGTGTCGGTGCTCGCGCCCGTCTAGAACGTCATCAACAGCTAAAACCATGGAGGTCGAGGGCGTCGAATCAAATGGCGCGCAGGGGGGAGGCGCCGATCGCCGGACACCCAGGAAGGACCACCGGGCTTTCTGGGCTGGCGTCTTCATCTTCGGTACTACAGACATGTTCCTGATGATACCTTTCCTTGCATCGCCATGTCGATCGATATGTTTAGCTAAATACGTTGCTCTCCGCGTGCACGACCCGCGCGATGTGATCGCGGTGGTTTGCCCAGTGAACAACTGCTTCCAGTACGCGGCCTACATGGGCGTGTCGACGAACCTGGTGAACTACTTCACGGACCGGCTGCACCAGGGCAGCAAGGCGGCCGCGACGGGCGTGACCAACTGGGAGGGCACGAGCTCCATCACGCCGCTCGTCGCCGCCTTCATCGCGGACGCCTTCCTCGGCCGGTACTGGACCATCGCGCTGTTCTCGGTCGTCTCGGTCGTGGCGTACGCGGTGCTGACGGTGAGCGCGGCGTCGGCGGGGCAGGCCTCGACGTTCTACGCGGGGCTGTACCTGCTGTCGCTGGGCGGCGCGCTGCAGCCGGTGCTGTCGTCGTTCGGCGCGGACCAGTTCGACGGGTCCGACGAGGCGCAGAGCTCCTTCTTCAACTGGTTTTACCAGTCCATGAACGTGGGCGCGATCGCCGGCGGCACTGTGCTGGTCTGGGTGCAGTCCAGAGTCAGCTGGGGGCTCGGATACGGCATCCCGGCGATCTTCAGCGTGCTGGCCGTCGCGATTTTCTTTGCCGGCACCGCCACGTACCGGCGCCACCAGCCTCCTGGCGGCAGCCCGCTCACCAGGGTCGCGCAGGTAGTCGTCGCCGCGGTCAGGAAGTGGGGAGTCGAGGTGCCGGAAGACGCGTCGACGCTGCACGAGTGCGAGGCCGGCGATGACGGCATGTCCGCGATACAGGGGAGCCGCCGGCTCGTGCACACCGATCAGTTCAGGTGAGCGTCAGTAACACGTTGTACGAGATTTGCACATAGATGTTTTTCATCGTTACTATAAATTTTCATGATGTTTAGCGTTAATTGACCAGCTTCAGCTTTAGCTAAAAATTTTCACGCGAACCTTGAAAGAATAATATTTTATCTGTGCTACAAACGTGGCGTGGTGAGTTGCGGCGCGGTGTGGACGCCAACCAAGCACGCCGTAAGCATCGGTGCACCGCATCATAGTGTTTCAGATACCGTAGCTAATCTACTGTTACTAGTTTTTTTTTTGTTGAACTGATTACACTACCGATGATAGGTTCCTGGACAAAGCCGCGGTGGAGACAGCGGACGACAAGGCACGGCGGAGCTCGTGGCGGCTGTGCACGGTGACACAGGTGGAGGAGCTTAAGTGCGTGCTCCGGCTGCTCCCCGTGTTGGCGAGCGGCATCATCTTCGCTGCGGCGTACGCTCAGATGAGCACCACCTTCATCCTGCAGGGCAACACGCTGGACCCGCACGTCGGCCGCTTCCGTGTGCCCGCCGCGGCGCTCTCCGTCTTCGAGACCATCAGCGTCATGCTTTGGGTGCCGCTCTACGACCGCGTCGTGGTCCCGCTGGCGCGGCGCGTCACGGGCCACAAGCGCGGGTTCACGCAGTTGGCGCGCATGGGTGTGGGCCTCGTCGTGCTCACCATCGCCATGCTGGCCGCCGGAGTGCTCGAGGTGGCGCGGCGGCGCATCATCGCGCGGCATGGGATGTACGACTCCCACACGGGCGCCGACGGGGAGTACTTGCCGTTGTCCATCTTCTGGCAGGTCCCGCAGTATGTGGTTGTGGGCGCGTCGGAGGTGTTCACCTTCATCGGCCAGATGGAGTTCTTCTACGACCAGGCGCCTGACGCCATGCGGAGTGTCTGCTCGGGGCTGTCATGGACGTCGTTCGCGTTGGGCAACTACATGAGCTCGGCGCTCGTGGCTGTGGTCGCGCGTGCCACAACTAAGAACGGGCAGGACGGGTGGATCCCCGATAACATCAATCGCGGCCACCTCGACAACTTCTTCTGGCTGCTCACCATACTCTGCATGGGAAACTATGGCGTTTACCTGCTCATTGCACGGTGGTACAAGTACAAGAAAATCGTCGATTAACCTGAACATGAATTCCAAAACAAGGTAACATTGGGGTGCAACCACAGCTAAACGAAAGCAAATTATGTTATTAACACTATAATCCACCAGTGATGCTCTCCTTATAATTCGGATGCTTGACATTCATTACAGAATATTTTGACCCAGACTTACATGACTTAGGATGCATATTCTAACATTTGTCGCCAGTTTGCTGACTGTGAGCTACATGGGCTGGCTTTGCTGAATCATTTAGAGGCCCAGCTTGTGATTCTGACACTACATCTATAGAAAAAAGGCCTAATTTATATAGTACCAGTTAATAACACACTTGCGACCAAAAATTTTCTACATAGATTATGTCACTTTGATGGTGACGGCTCATTCAGTGGAGCGCATAGGACAGATTTTTTCATATAATCGAAAATTCATTTTATTATATATTATGCATATTAATTACCTGTCATGAACCAACTTATTATTTAAAACAAATTGCCATGCATGCTGACTCCTTCTCCTATCAAAAGGTTGATGTGTGAAAAGCTAGCATTCCTCTCAAAAAAGTGCTCAAAGGCTAGCAGAAGAATACACAGTACCTGCTAGGCTATTATTTATACTCCGTATTTGAATTAGTAGTCACAGGCAATAAGACAAAGAAAAATGATGATGATCCACCGCACACATTCATTTCCTTTCTTTCATAATCGCTAAAACTTGGAACAATCCTTCTTCCAATGCAAGTTTACAAAATAAGGATTTGTCATATTGTATTGAGATGGATCGAACTGCAAACGTAGAATTTGGCAAATAGAACGTTGTGATGAACTGCCAAATAATGGATCAGACACTAAATTAAGGTACATAAAGTTAAAGCAGGGAGGTGCCATTTGGGACGTGGAAAATGATAGATGTGTTTGAGATTAAGAAATAAATGAATGGTTGAGATTTAATATAGCAAGTGAATGAATGATCTCGATTTTTTCTTTTCATTTTCCAATTCCATTCCCATTGTCATTTCCGGTTTTCCAAATAGCACCGGAGAAGATAGCAACCTGCTAATTAACGAGCTGTTGGCACGCAGGCGTATCCACAGCCTTAGATCATCTGCCAAACTTCCTAATGGCGTACGCACTCGCGATTAAGTGGGGCAGATTTCCTGTTTGCTACTGAAAAAATTTCTAATCTCTTTTTAGCCACTGGAAAATTCTTTTTTCTTTCTGTGCCTCCAGTCGAGATTTACCTTACGCTATATGCTATTCCTAAAAGATTTCCTTATAGTACTAGTATCTTTTAAAAATTTGTTTTATTCAACTTAGGTGTGACTCAATAAAAGAAAACTTTCATTGTTTCAATATCCGTGACAATTTTTATGATGTCAAAATATTTAAGGATAAATAATTTTTGTTATTAAGTTCACTGCAAATTCAATATATATTATAAATTAAGAATTTCACACGAATTTAACTTTTCTTAATTTTTAGATGTGTTAATGAACTTGATAAAATTCTAAAAAAATATCAGTAGTTCTCTTTTGTAATCTAGTATTTTTAAAATTAGTTTCATGTTATATTTTTTATGAAAAAATATTTCAGGGTATTTTTATACTAGGAAGTGGTATATTGGAGAAGGAAAATCTCAACTGTAGCACAAAAGGGAGAATAAAATTTTCAGTGGCAGAGAAAAAATTGGAATTTTTTTTTTCAATAACTCACGTGGAATTTGCTCATTAAAGTAAAGTACGGAGACATCACCCAAAAGTCCAACACGAATTTTCTCACGGTCCGCTGCTGCACGGCAGCACGGGGGCAAGCGAGCCGGTGGATGTGGTTTGTGGGCGGGCCATGTACGGGCACAGTTCCGGGAGGCGGCAGATTTTTTTCCCGCCCTCTGCCTGCCGCACACTTCCGATGCAAGTTTATATTTCTAAAAGTAATAAATTATCTTTTAAACTCAATCATCTCTAATGTATAGTTAGATTAAAATTTAATGACTGTATATATATATATATATATATATATGAGTAAATTTCACAAGACTACAAGTACTTTATTAAAATTATCACAAAACTACAAATTTAAGCTATAATTTCAGAAAACTATAAAATTAAATTTATCACAAAACTACATATTTTGTATCTAATTTATCACAAAACTACAGATTTTATGCTTAAATTATCACAAAACTACAGATTTTGTGCAATGTATTTGAAATTTACTGTAGCAAATCTGTAGTTTTCTGAAACTATAGTTTAAACCTGTAATTTTGTGATAATATTTATAAAATACCTACAGTTTTGTAAAATTTACCATATATATTGTAAGAGAGAATTGTGATATGGAAATTAGTAGGATCTTGCCAATAGCTTTTTTTAGTTAATATCTCAATGTCTTGGTTCTAGTTTCTTGATGTAGAAATTGTTTTTTTATCTTTCACTTTTTTCACTGTTTTTTTGTTATATAAGTAAAACACTGAGTGTCAGAAGAATTAAAAAAGAATAGAATCTACCATATCTACCATAAAAAGCACTAGTACCTCCTCCCCGCACGAAAGGGTAATGTATCTTTCGCTTTTCTCCCTGAAAGTCCCACCACCAGCTCACCTGTGCCGTGAGGGATGCGTACTTGCTCACAAAATCGGCCAAACTTGCTAATGGCGTACGCACTCGCGATTAAAGTACGGAGCCATCGCTCTGAAAAGTCCCACGACCAGCACGGCTGGTGCCGTGAGGGGCACATCCCTAGTCACCGATCAGTTAAAACGAATTTCCACTGAATTGCAGTGACACGCCCAAAAGAGACTCAGTAGTCATCCAGACTTCTCGTAAATATTGATTTCACTGTCACTCTCTCTTTTATTAGAGCCTTTTTAAGATAGACAAAGTGTTGTTGGCTCACCTTCTAAAAATAAAAATATGAATCGATCTCAACTATTAAAAGCGGTTGGCATTATAAACCCTGACCCGGATCATCCGCCTCTTCTGTCCAAGTTCAGTCACAATTGCAAATTGCCATCAAAAGTAGCTCCTCTCCTAGCCAGGCCAGCCATTAGCTCGTCGGTTTGTCCAGGGGCAAAGGTCTGCTGCTTGAAAAATTATCTGTTCTCGAGCGTTTGGCCAGTCGAATCGTTTTGATTCTTCTTAGAAATAGCATTCTAATCCTCCTCGCTTTGCTAAAAATTGTTTTTTAGTTTAATCTCGTAATTTGAATTTGAATTTAATTATATTTTTAATATTAACATAAGACATGCAAGGGTATATTGGGCATTCCAATTCTTCTCCTCGCTTTGCTGAATCTGAATAACTAAAAATTGTCAAACAGTTTTTAAAGTTATTTTATTTCTGATTAAAAATATTTTTAGACTGAAATTGAAACGTTTCAAAACACTCAATATATTGGTCGTCATATCTTTGTACTCATTTTTTCACGACGTGGCTTGTTTTTCGCGTGCATGTGCCATATTGTGGACTCAGAGTCGTTTTCTGCATCGCGCCGGTGTTCTTCGGCTAAGAGTATCGGTGTCCGCACCAGTCTACAACGTCCTGAACAGCTGAACCATGGAGGTCGAGGGCGTGGAATCAAATGGCGCGCAGGGTGGAGGCATCGAACGCCGGACACCCAAGAAGGATCGCTGCGCTTTCTGGGCTAGCGTCTTCATCTTCGGTACAATAGAAATGTTGCTGGTGACACCTTTCCTTGCATCGCCATGTCGATATGTTTGGCTAAATACAGTGGTTGGTCAGTGCACAATTCTTTCCAGTACGCCGCCTACATCGGCGTGTCGACGAACCTGGTGAACTACTTCAAGGACCGGCTGCACCAGGGCAGCAAGGCCGCCGTGACCGGCGTGACCAACTGGCAGGGCACCAACTCCATCACGCCGCTCATCGCCGCCTTCATCGCCGACGCCTTCCTCGGGAGGTACTGGACCATCACGCTTTTCTCGATCATCTCGGTCGTGGCGTACGCGGTGCTGACGGTGAGCGCGGCGGCGGCGTCGGGGCCGGCCTTGGCATTCTACGCGGGGCTGTACCTTCTGGCGCTGGGCGGCGCGCTGCAGCCGGTGCTGTCGTCGTTCGGCGCCGACCAGTTCGACGAGTCCGATGAAGGGCAGAGCTCCTTCTTCAGCTGGTTTTACCAGTCCATGAACGTCGGCGGCATCGTCGGCGGCACTGTGCTGGTCTGGGTGCAGTCCAGAATCAGCTGGGGTCTCGGCTACGGAATCTCGGCGGTCTTCAACGTGCTGGCCGTCGTGATATTCCTGGCCGGCACCGCCACGTACCGGCGCCACCAGCCGCCTGGCGGCAGCCCGCTCACCAGGGTCGCGCAGGTGGTCATAGCCGCGGTCAGGAAGTGGGGAGTCGAGGTGCCGGACGACGTGTCGATGCTGCACGAGTGCGAGGCCGGCAACGACGGCATGTCCGCCATACAGGGGAGCCGCCGGCTCGTGCACACCGATCAGTTCAGGTGAGCCCGTCTACGTAGATTCTCAGGTAGATGTTTTTCATCAATACTAGTACTCCACTATATATTTTCATGATTTTGAAGCGTTAACTTACCACCTTTAGCTAAATGTTTCTTGCGAAACTTGAATAAATAATATTTTATCTGTGCTGCCTATGTTGTACAAGTATTTTACTCTCTGTTCACTACTGAAGAGAAATGATATATGCCTGTAAGATGAATCTCGACGATGTTAACTTACTCCATCCGTTCTAAAATATAAATATTTTAAATTTTAATCAAAGTTAAATTTTTATCATTTTAACCATTAATAATGTATAAAAATATTTTTATCATATAAAAAATATGGTATAAAAATTTATTTTTTGATTCATCATAAAATAAGCTTTATAAAAAGTATATTTTTATATTAGAAATTATGTGATTTTATAGATATTATTAAAAGTTAAATGAATTTAACTTTACACCAAACCTAGAAATTATTATATTTTGAAACGAAGTTAGTAGTATTCTCCCTTAATTTGCTAAATTACACTGCTCTGTGACAAATACTGTACTGTTTTTTTATTACCACGACAGCTGCTATGTTGGTCCAATCTAACAAAAAAAAACAAAGGAATTTATTTACCATTCACAGAAAGTTAGAATGATAAGTAGAAATTAAGATACTGGTGACATAAAAAACTCGGCCTCGCTAAAACGGACTTAATTCATGCTTTGAGCTATCGACTGAGTCCCCATCCAACATCCGAAGTCCCTTCGTTTTTTAATTGATGTCGCTGGTGATTTTTAAATTTAACTTTGATTATTAGTCTTATTTAAAAAATTTGTTTTAATGTGCAAAATTTTAAGTTGTAATTCAAATAACTCTAATAATAAATCAAATTATATCAAAATATATGAAATTTATTAAATTTTTTGAATAAAACAAATAATCAAAATTAAATTTAAAAGTCAACAGTAATATCAATTAAAGAACGGAGAGAGTACTCCGTAAGAAGAGGAGTAAATTTTTTATTTTACAAATTGTGCACAAGTGCATTTGAAGGGTGGGAGTCTCACAAGTGGAGGCTTTAACCAACTAGTGACGTAGCTACTCTACCACAACTTTGTAGGTCTGCTGAACGAACTGATTTTGCGGTTCCGTGCAAGTCTCAGGCCCCCGTTTGGTAACGCTTTTTGAGCGGCCTCTCCACCGGCTTCAGATGAAACCATACTAAATTGAAACCGTATCAAACAATTTTATTAGGAGCTACTTTTCCTTCAAGGAGTAAAGTCAGAAGCCATGAAAAAATGGCTTCTCCCAAACTCTTTTATTCACGTGGTAATTTTTCATGTTAATTATCCCAATAAAGTAGGAGAGCCTACAAAATAAGGTCTTATTTGATAGAAATTTGGCTACTCTAAAAACAGCTTCGGTCTTAGTTTCTTTGAAAAAGAGACTTTGATGTTTCTAACTCTTTAAAAAATGTTTGGTAGAGTGGTTATTTCTGTGAACTTTTTTATTTTATAAGAATAATTAACATAGTAAAATATCATAAAAAAGCCGCAAAGAAGTCATCTTTTCGTGGATTCTGACTTTATACTTGGCTCCTCTCTAAAAAGAAAAAAAAAAGAAGAGAAAACGGTTCTTTCTAAAATTATTTAGTACCGTTTCACCTAAAGTCAACATAAAAGCCGCTCGAAAAGCTTTACCAAATGGAGCCTAAACAGTGATACTAAACATTTTTAAGGACCAAGAGCCAGAGGTATAAAAACCTTTTTCAAAGAAGACAGAGCTGAAATCATTTTTAGAGGAGCCACAGCTCTATCAAATGGGCCGGTTCTCGTAGCCATCTTTTACTGAAATCACGGATCATAACTGAGTCGGAAAATTAGGCATCGAAGCACAACATCATAAAGTTTCAGATTACACTATTACTTACAGGTTCCTGGACAAGGCCGCGGTGGAGACGACGGGCGACAAGACTTGGCCGAGCCCCTGGCGGCTGTGCACGGTGACACAGGTGGAGGAGCTCAAGTGCGTACTACGGCTGCTCCCCGTGTTCGCGAGCGGCATCATCTTCGCTACGGCGTACGCGCAGATGAGCAGCACCTTCGTCCTGCAGGGCGACACGTTGGACCCGCGCGTCGGCCGCTTCCGTGTGCCCGCCGCCACATTCTATGTCTTTGAGACTATTGGCGTCATGCTCTTAGCACCACTCTACGACCGCGTAGTGGTCCCACTGGCACGCCGCGCCACGGGCCACAAGCGCGGGTTCACGCAGCTAACGCGCATGGGCGTGGGCCTCATCGTGCTTGCCGTCGCCATGGTAGCCGCTGGCACCCTTGAGGTGGCGCGGCGGCGCGTCATCACGCCGTACGGGTTGTATGACTCCCACACGGGCGCCGACGGGAAGTACCTGCCGTTATCCATCTTCTGGCAGGTTCCACAGTACGTGGTGGTGGGCGCGGCAGAAGTGTTTACGTTCATTGGCCAGATAGAGTTCTTCTACGACCAGGCGCCCGACGCCATGCGGAGCCTCTGCTCGGGGCTGTCGTGGATATCATACGCGCTGGGCAACTACGTGAGCTCAGCTCTCGTAGCCGTGGTCGCGCGCACCACAGCGAGGAACGGGCGGGAGGGGTGGATCCCGGACAACATCAGCCGCGGCCATCTCGACGACTTCTTCTGGCTGCTGAGCGTACTCTGCATCGCAAACTTCGGTGTCTACCTGCTCATTGCGCGGTGGTACAAGTACAAGAAGATCCTCGTTTAACATGAACCTGGATGCTATGTTGTGAGGCTAAGCCCTCTTTTATTGTACCCGACGCTATGTTGAAGATGTAGAGATGGGAATCTTTTATTCCATTATCTAAAAAACATGAACCTGGATTCCGGACCAGAGCTAAATGGAAGCAAATTATGCTGTTAACATTATAATCCAGTAATCCACCAGTGATGCTCTTCTTATGATTCGGATATGCCTGACATTCGTTACAGAATGTGTTGACACAAACACTACATAATTAAATCAGGATGCATATTATGACAATTGGCACCAGTTTGCGACTGTGAGCTACATGGGCTGGCTTGGATGAGTCATTTAGAGGCCCAACTTGATATTCTGCCACTATTTCTAAAGAAAATGGCCCAAGTTATATAGTATACTACCAGCTAACACCCTTGCTACCAAAGGTTTGGTACCTAGGTTATGTCATTTTGATGGTGATGGCTCATTCAGTGGAGCGCATAGGATATACTACCTCCGATTTTAAAATATTAACATCGTTAATTTTTAACATCAACTTTGATAATTCGCCTTATTCAAACAAGTTTGATAAACATAATATATTTTGTTAAAACTTGCTTTGTCCTTAGTGGTATTTGAAACACAACTAATAATTTTACATATTTGAACAAATTTTGTGAATAAAATAAATGGCCAAAGTTGATATTAGAAGTCAATGTTGTCAATATTTTAAATTCGGAGAGAGTATTTTCTCATGAACAAAAATGTATTTCATTATATATTGTGCATTATCAATTTATTTGTGGGGAAATAGGTTATGCATATAGTTAATTACCTGGCATGAACCAACTTATGAAAATCAAATTGTCATGCATGCTGACCCCTTCTCCTGTCAACAGGTGGATACGTGACAAGCTAGCTTTCCTCTAAAAAAAAGTTCTCAAAGGCTAGCAGAACAATACACAGTACCTGCTAGGCCATTATTTAATTATATATCGAACTAGTAGTAACAGGCACTCACACATAATCCGCCGCATCATGTTAATTTCCTTTTTTTTTCATAATCGCGAAAACTTGGAAGAATACTTCGCCCAATGCAAGTCACAAAATAAGGATTTGGCATATTGCATTGAGATGGATCGAATTGGAAAACTAGAATGTGACAAATAGAGCGCTACGCGGAAAGACCGTTTCTCGTACTTCCAGAAAAGAAGTTTTTTTTGGGGTGCATTGGTGACGTACGTACGGCTTTCGTACCTGGCATATAGGAGAATATTACTAGTAGCAGATATACAAAAGAAAAAAAAAAGGAAAGAAAGAGACATTCACAGCGAAATAGCCATGACAGTGATAGAAAAACATATACCCCGCCTGATAATAGCACAGATGATATATTATTTTATAGATATTGATCTTATAGCCGATGATGGCAAGCCACGAGAAAGATGAAGTTGACATGCGAGAGCGATGAGTATGCAAAACCTATATGTCTGCATACCGCAGTTGGAAAGATAAATTCCGGCCGTGCGATCTGTAGTCTCCTAGTACTCCCGTATGCAAAATGCGAGTCCCTGCTGCACGAATCATGAAAATAAATCAATGGTAAAACGAATGTCTTGCCGGGCTAGTGGCTTCGGCTTTTGATTTTTCTAACATTTCTCTGAATTCACTTCGCATAGCGTTTCCGATCGAGCAAATTATGAACATATAAAGATCTGCACTTTCGTATGATCAGTTGCTTGCTCCTTTTGGGAACATTGTTTTTGCTCGGAGGCTTCGTACTAACGTAGCATATATAGGCATACCATGTTGAATACTTGTTGCAACCAACTGATATGAACTTTTGGAATCTTCAGTTCGCAACCTAGATTAATGCCATGATATCTCTCGCACGCATTGTAATCCTGCTACTATGTGGTGGCAGGCACGACCACATGCACAAAGCGCAGGTTCCCATAGCTGACAGTAACACCATGCGCCAGCTGCTACGTCAAGTTTACGCTTGTGATGACGAAAATGGCAACAGTCATATCAGCCATCAGCCACCTAGCTACTGCTTGCATCGTCGATGAAGAGAGAGAGAGAGAGAGAGAGATTAACGGCAACAGCTCAAGTCGTTAAGCCCTAACGAGCTGTCTGGGGATTGTTTACCGGGCCGTCGCTCGAACCCACCGACGGCGAGCTCGCGACGCCGGCTAGACGCCAACGTAACTGGCGTCCCAAATGACGTTTCCGTGAAAGAGCCCAGTTCCCTCAGCCACGGAGCAAACCAAATGTTTAGCTGTCCGATTTAAAAAGCAATCAAATTTGCGTGCCTGATTACGTACGTACGTGCAGCTGTAGATTAAACTTCATTTTCTTTGTAGCCGGCTTGACAAATTCTGCAAATGTCTTACTCGATCGATCCCGAGATTGTTTAATTAACCGAGCGACGGTAAGCATTAATTTGCAAGCTTTGCATTAGGCATTACACATGATCAGTGATCCTTAACCTGATTCTGGCATGCCGCTGCTTTGCATACTGTCAGTGACCAGTGGTTCTAATATCCAGAGATTGACACTTACCGCCAAAGTAAAAAGTACATGTTTGTCTGAACAATCAGCTCTGATCAGACGTGCGTGTCTTTGCTCTGTACTATTGTATGGATTTAGCTCTAAGATTATCTGCTAAAACTACCAAAAATGCAGTTAAACAATGCAATGAAAGTAGAAAAAGACAGAAACTTTGGTCTTATCGACAGACTAATTCGTAGTATGCCCCCTTTCTGCACACTGCTGTAACTTTTTTTTTTCGTGGGAACACATGCCCTGCAGTGACTTGGTAATAACATCGTAGTACACGGTTTGTAATCAAATGTGTAGGCCTCTTTGGGAACAAAGTTCATTTTCTGTAAAATTGAACTGATTTCTGTAAAAATTCTATTCTAATATTGTGAAAATCCAGCATTTCAAAGGAGCCATTAATCTTTTTTTTACCTTCAAACATACATAGCATTATATTAAGAAGAAATATCTCCCATAGCTTAAGTTGATCTGTTTCGCAGGCTTCTATGCAGCCAAGCAAAAACGGACTAAAACGTTTTGCCTCGGGACACCTTTCGTAACTCGCACGCGATGCTTCTTAACCCCTAGTGGAAATCAATGGACGGTGAAAAGTATATTTCATTGTCCATGCGCGAGCAAGTAGTTCCGCCGCTGATAAGAGTACACCCTCCTTTTTAAAAGGATGTCGATTTCTAACATTAATTTTTTATTCAATTTTTTATAAATATTATATATTTTGTTATGACTTAATTTATAAAGTTATTTGAATTACAACTTAAAATTTTACATATTTAAACTTATTTTTTAATAAGATGAATAGTATATTAAAAATTAACGACGATGTTATTTTAAAAATGGAGGGAATAGGTGTGGACAGCTCTCAACTGGCCCACTGTCAGCCGAGAATTAACATCCTCTGATGTGTGACAAACATGGTTTACAAAATCAGTCGAAATTGCACTGGTTTTCACACCGCATGATCATTTTTTTTTTTGAGAAACAAGTAAATTTTTGAAAATATAAAAAAGCGGTGAAACTGAGATAATCTAAAGAAACCATTTAGTTTCATATTTTTTTGTAAACTAAAAAACCATTCGGTGAATAAAAATGACTAAGTAATTGTCACACCCCAAAATTTACCCTAATTTAAAAATCAAAAATTTAAATTGTTGCTAACAGAAATGCTAACAATTCCGTCTCTCTTTCTCTCCTTTTTCAAAGTACAAAATTCATTTGGTAATTCGAACGATATCAATTGGAAATTTCATGAAATACTAAAATTTTTGACCGTGTGACAACTGATTGCCTTCTTCTTTTATTCGCCGTTTGATTTCTTGTGTTCTACCTAAATTCCGAATTCACCCAATTCCTTGAATTTCAAATCCATTCAGTTCTTTTAAAACATGTTTGACCTCAGTCAAATATATCTCTTTTAAACAGTTATTTGTTCTCCGAATTTTTAGAACAAAATCGAAATCAAATTCGGAGATGAGCCCAAAAGAAAAGTTGTTCATCTAAAAATATTCTACCATCTCGCAAAATCTTAAACCCATCCAAGCTCCAGAAGTTAGCTTTTGAAGTAAAACAGACAATTTTGGATAAATAATCCGTCTTTTCCGCATACAGCTTCTCTTAATGATTAACCGTCTTCCAAATTTCGTAACTTTTTGATTACTTTGAAAAACGCATCCGAACAATTTATGTTGCAGAACAACAGCTATAAATCAATCCAACAAAATTACACTTCATTTCAAGTTTGTTTGTTTTTCCCCGTTTCATTCAAAAGGCTTAAGTGATTGACTTGTAATTAACCGCGGAGCCCGCTTGTCATCCTCTCCCTCCTTCTCTCTCCTGTCGTGCCCACGCCTCGCCCATTCTACAGCCCATGCCGCGCCCATTCCGCGTCCACGCCTCGCTCATGCCGCGCCCACGCCGCCTCGCCAATAAAAGGAGCACATCGGCTGCCTCTGCTCTGGTACCGAGCGGCACCACGTACCGCGTTCCTCTGCCGCAAGCACGCCGTCCTTGCACGGCACCCGTCCGTCACCGGCGACCGCCAAGCGCCGTCCCGGCTTCCTCAAGCCTCTCGGCGCGACTCGGCACATCGCCCGCCTGCACCCCGTCGAAGACCGAGCTGTCTTGCCTCTGCCGCGCCCCTGCGCTGAACACGGCCATGGCAAGCCGCCTCTCGCCGCCGCGGTTCCCTTCCTCCTCTCCGGCGAGCTTCCCTCGCTCCAAGCCACCTGCGCACCACCACACTGCTTCCCTCCTCGGTTGGTCTACCTCAATCAACTGGAAATCGACCCAAGGCCATACGCGACGATCACCACCATTGAATGCCGCGCCACTCTGCCGCCGACTCTCCAAATCGCCTCTTCGACCTCGCCGCGCCCTCCATCAGTTCCACTGCGTCGCCCTCCTTCTCCGGCGCCGGTTCTCGAGTCGCCTCCGCCCCTTCTGC